>JAZGTQ010000651.1:0-81797 GCA_037953605.1 Necrosyrtes monachus | reverse complement strand
GCTGTCCTTCCCTCAGCCTCTGCACACCCCGCATCCCACAGTCCCAGGAGGAGCCCTGAGCTGTGTGTGAGGGACAGGATCCCCCTTCCCATTGGCTTGAGCTTCAGGGCTTGGCCTTTGTGCTTTATAAAGCAAAGCCAGGGTTTTCTCAGCATCAGAGCCACCTGCACAGTGCCTTGGCCTACCTGGAACCACAGCCTCCAATTATCTGCTCTAACGAGTCCATGGGGAGGCTTCTGTCAGTCATGGCCCTCAGTGAGGCCCAGTAATGCTGCAAGGTACTTCAGGTGTTTGCTTTTGAATGGTGTCCTCAGCCTCTTCCCAGTACCTGAGCTTCATGGACTCAGCCCCAAAGACACCATGGGCTCATTAAAATCCCAAAAGCCCTAACAAGCCATGACTCTTCCATCATTTTCTTCAAGTCCTGAAGACTTGTGTAGCTAATCAGAGAGTTTTCAGGAGGGTAGGTAAAGAGGATGTTTTCAATGAGCACTTTGAAGAAGTGTTAGAAGAATTCTCCAGTTGATATTGATGCAGAGTGTCTCCTAAGGAGGTGTGGACATACAGGAAAAGCAGTGCCTTGAGGCTAGACACGGCATGAACAACCGTCCTCACCTCTCCAACATGGCTGTTTCACTCATTGGCCCCCTGGGAATTCCATCATTTTTCTTTACATCAGACTTCTCTACTGAAGCCTGCACCTGATTGTTACAGCTTCTTTGCACGAATTCCTACCTGCTTTTCTTAGAGAACTGGAAGTAAACAGGCAGAAAGGGGTTTTTTTTGGTAAATGGGGAAAGAAAGTAAAAATAAAACAATAGAAGTTAATCAACAATAAAACAGACTTGCCAGCTTCATGGTTAGTTTAGGCAACTTCCAATGAGGTCCATCACCACAACTGAAGAGTTGCCGGTAGGGAGTTTGAGAGAGACTACTGAAAGAGAATGAAGCTTTACCTCCCTGAAGCTCAAAGCAGGGTGATAGGTGAGAGGGATCTGAATGATCTAAGGGTAAGAGGAGGAAGCTCTCTGGAGGACAATAGGAAGTGCACACGTCCAGATAGGCTTCTGAAGAGATGACTTCAGACATGGTGAGTTTAATAAGGACAGGTAGAAACACTGGGAAGCTTAGGGAGGTTAAATCCACAGCATAATCGAGAGAGTACTGGCAAGGCAAGCACAGAGTAAGGTCAATATTTCTTCTCCCACAATTAATACACATTCTGAAAATTCATATTTTGGCAGGATAGAAATCCCAACATGGACATGCTCTTGGAAGTATTGAATCATTTCAGCTGATGAAAAAGTGTGGGTTTAATTGTTTCTTTTGAAGTATTGGGAGCAGTTCTAAGGTTTTCAGGCAGAGCTCCATGCTCTGGCCATAAGCACCCAGTGCAAACTGCTGGAAGCCCCAGTGTATCTGAGGTATTTGCCCGGGACTGGCAGTGATCAGAGAAGACTGATGGAGCCATGGCTCTTCCATCATTTACATCTAGTCTTCAAGACTTGCATGCTTAATTAGAGAAGTTTCAAGAGTGTAGTTAAAGAGGAAGTTGTGTAAAGAGTACTTTGAAAAATGGATAGAAAAATTCTCCCATTGATATTGATGCAGAGTGTCTCCTAAGGAGGTGTGGACACGTAGGAAAAGCAGTCTCCTTGAGGTCCATCACTGTATGGACATCCTTGCTCCTCACCTCCCCAACCCTGCCATCTCACCCTGTTTGTATGGTTGACTATGGTCGTGGAAAATATATCTCCATGTGACACGCAGAGGGTTTAGATCCCTCCCAGAGCAGGTCTGAGATTTGCAGCCTGTCCAGAAGGTGACCTGGGATCCCCTCATCTCCCCAGTCACCCCAGAAACAGACAAACACACACACACACCCCCTAATGGGTCCAGCATGGACTATTCTGGAGCTTGGAGATGATAGAATCATAGAATATCTCAAGTTGGAAGGGACCCATAAGGATTTTCTCACAAGAAAACAACTCTTTTCATCAACTCTACAGTCAAACAGAAAAGTTGTTCTCATGAGAACTTCTTGCTGCAAGGCTAGCCAGGAGGCATAAGGGCCGGTACCGAGTGGGAGCTGCCTGCAGGCTTCTTGTGATAATGAGCTCCTGTGGTTTTCCAGCAGCCAAGGGATCCATGCAGTACAGCACAGGTGTGAAGGACAGGCTCTACATGAAGCGCAGCACAGCTCCCTGCACAATGGTATTCTGGTCAGGATCAGCGCTCAGGTTTCCTTGTTAGAAGTCTGTGCTCCATCCTGGTGCCACAGCTGAGCTGCTGCAGCCCAAAGGTGCACAGGCAGGAGGAGGTGGCTCACAGGCAGGAGGAGCTGGAGCCCTGTGGCTTGTCACACAGCTGTGATGGTTTTGGATTAAATGAGATGTGGTGGGACAGCTTGCTGGCATGGGGTTCTGCAGTGGAGGAAAACAGCCTCTGCTGGAGAGACTGGCAGGGAGGATGGGGATGGGGGATACCCCCTGTGTTGAGGGGATGCCCCCTGTGTTCTCCTCCTGTGGAGGAGGACAACCAGCGGTGGATGGGGATCAACTCAAGGGTTCCTTGAGCAAACTCAAGCACCACTACAGAGATGGAGATGGGTCATTTGACCAGATCCCTGAACACACATATTGGTATGCCATGAGCCCTGAGATTCCACCTTTTGGTCCAGAGGAGTATGATGCCCCTTGAGGTGTCCTGGAATATCTCCTGACCCCTGTGAGGAGAATCAGAACACCACCTCTGACTGGAGTAGTTTTACCTTCAATGCCGACCTACAGGGCAGATGAAGGGTCTTCAGACCTTGCAGGCACTCTGCTGAAGGGTTAGGTCTTCAGAGATCCAAAATGAAGAGAATGGTGGTGTATCAGTGTCCACCACATAAACATTTGGCCTGCTTTGCCCTTTTCACCTCTTTGGGATCTGTCCCTTGACATTCTTTTGTAAAACAATAAACTCACACAAATAGACATACACAAACACAGACACACTTGAAATAAGGATGAAAGATAGAGAGCAGAAATGAATTAGGGGCAACATTGTCTGAGAGGTGTTACCATGAAAGGATAAGAAAGAATTAGCAATGAGAGAAAAAGCACTGCTCTAAAAACATCCTGCCAGAGGCTAAATACTCTGAAATTATAGCTGTCTTTTCAAGTAAGAATGAATGACAGGAATAAAAGTCAAGAAATTACGTTTATCATCATTAAGAAGGAGAGGAAATTCTAGGGCATGGTACTGTTACTGTTTTTAGTGAAAATAGAAAAAAGTCCACAAAGTAGCCACTAAGCCCCCACCCAGATGCTCACTCACTCCCCTCTCCTGAGGAATGGGGAAAGAATCAGAAGGGCAAAGTGAGAAAAACTCATGGGTCAAGATGAGGAGTCTTGAACAGGTAAAAAGCAAAAGCTGTTCCCGTAAGCGAAGGAAAAGGAATTCATTCGCTGCTTCCCATTGGCAGGCAGGTGTTTAGTCATTTCCAGGAAAGCAGGGCTCCTTCACCAGTAATGGTTACTTGGGAAGAGCAATGGTGTAACTGCAAATGCCCCCCCTTTTCCTTCTTCCTCCCCAGCTTTTATCGCTGAGTGTGACATCATAGGGGGTGGGATATCCCTTTGGTCAGTTGGGGTCAGTCATCCTGGCTGTGTCCCCTCATAACGTCTTGCCCACTCCAAGCCTACTCACTGGCAGAGAAGCGTGAGGAATGGCAAAAGCCTTGGCCCTGTGCAAGCACTGTTCAGCAATAGCTAAAACATGGGTGTGTTATCAACACTGGTTTGGTCACAAATCCCAAATATGGAACTGTACAGGCTGCTGTGAAGAAAACTAACTCCATCCAAGCCAGCCAGGGTAGGCTGGACTTCTTGGAAGGTGCGAGGATGATAAGAGTGCAGAATTTGAGAGGGGGAAAAAGGGAACCAGTAAACGAAAGATGAGGCCAGGGATGTCACTGGGACTGTTTGGGGTGCCCGTGATGCTGCCTTGTACCTGATGTGAATTATTTCCACAGTCGGAGGGAACATGAGTGCTTTCCCTAATGTTGAGGACATGAAGGGTGAGGAATAAAAGTGTCATCAGGCTGGAAGGGACCTTGCTAGATATCTGTAGAAAACTTCGTACGCAAAGCAGGGTCACACCGGGTTTCTCATGGCTTTATCCAGATGGGTCTGAGAAACTGCCAGGCATGAAGGCAGCGCACTCTCTGGGAAACAGCTTCCCATGTCTGACTGTCCACACATTGCAAAAGTTTCTCCCTATATTGAGCCTGACCCTCTCATCTTTCAGCTCATTGCCTCCTGTGCTCCTGCCTTGCACCACAGGGTCTTCTTGGAAACCTCACCGTAGGCAAGGCATGTCTGTTTGTTATACCCTCTCTGAAAAGCCCTCCATTCTCCACTCTGAACAAGCCCAGCTCCCTCAGCCTCTCCTAGCAGGGCAAGTGCTCCAACGCTCACTATATCAATGGGCCTCCGCTGAACTTTTGTGGCTCTCCAGCTTGCCAGTGTCTCTCTAGCAGGCACTAAAACCTGGACAAGTATGCTGGCTGTGGGGTAACAAGTGCTGATCACTTCTGCTGGCTGTGCTCCTGCTTGTACAGCCCAGGATGTTGTTGGCCATCTTTGCTGATGGCTCCTCTTTTGCCTAATGTGACCCAGGGATCAGCAGAGCCTTTCCTGCAGAGCTGCTACCCGCCTAGGCAGTCCCTGTCCTATGTCATTTCACAGCCTTCATCCACTTTAGGAACAGGATTTTGGATGAACCTTTACTGGACAGCATGAGGTTTTGAGTGGCCCGTCCCTCCTGACTGACTGTGTCCTTTGGGATGGCAGCCCTACCCTCCAGCACTGCCCTGCGCTCCTCAATGTGATCTCTTTGACAAATGTTATGCAAAATCACTCTCTCATCTCCTCCAGATATTAAACAGGGCAGCTTGCCTGATAGAGCCCTGCCGAACCCTACTAGCTCAATGCCTCCAGGCAGAGCACCAGGCATTGACCACGACCCTACGAGCCCACCCGTCCAGCTGGTTTTTACCCTTCTATTTATCCATCCATGCAGACCATAACATCCTCACATTGAATATGGTGGGAGATGATGCTGAAAGCCTTGCTGATCTCCAGGTTGAAGACACCCTTTGCTCTTCCCCTCTCCAGCAATCCTGTCCTTTCATCATACAAAGCAAAGAGGATGGCCAGACACAATCGACTCTGGGTAGATACATTCACCTTCCTTTCAGATACCCAGAAAGGGGATTCTAGTGGACACGCTTAGGAGCACAGCCTTCCATTCCCCTGCTCATTCTTTGAGCATTTTTGAAAGGTGCGTACAACATCTGGCTGCTTCCAGTCATCAGGAAGTTGCCCCAGACCCGACGACCTTTCAAAGATGATGACGAGTGTCCTCACAGTGACACTGGCCTGCTCACTCAGCTCCCAGGGATGCTGCCCCTCCTGTCCCATAGACTGGTAATGATTGTCTTTGCTCAGGTGATCCCTGGCTTGACACCCATCCACCTCTGGCTGGTTTCCTTCAGAGTCCTGCCTTGAGGCACAAAGGCTTGGGAGACCTTGCTGGGGAAGACTAAGGCAAAGAGGATTTGGAGTATGTCAGTTCTATCTACACCTGCCCTTACTACATTCAGCAGTGGCCACATACTATCTTTGGGTTTTTTTTCCTTAAACTCTTCCTGAAGGAGTAAGAGCGTCTCTTGATGCCCTTGAACCTCTTTCAAGGATCCACACTAGGGAAGCATTGGCTTCCTAAAGCCATCCCTATTTCTAATTTCCTCCATCATCAGTCCCTGCATCCACCTCCTGAATGCTTCCTTTCTTCTGTGGAGCTTCTTGATGACTTCCTTCTTTAGCCAAGCTGCTCTCCTGAAATGTCAGCTTGTTTTCCTGCTTAGCAGTCTGGACAGTTCTTGTGCTTGGAAGATGCTTTCCTGAAAGACCAACTGTACTGACCGCTCTGACCTGGAGTGCTGCTGCCCATGGCACTACCATGAAAAGTCCCCTGAAGAGGCTAAAATCTTCTCCCACTATTTCATGGCCACTGCAGCCCAGGCTGATGCTAGTTTTCACATCCATGATCAGCACTCCCTCTCTTGCAAGGACTGGATTCAGGTGAGCATCACCTTTGTTGGCCTGGCACCTGTGCAAAGAAGTTGTCCCAAGAGATGCCTGACATCTGCTGGACAGCATGCATCCTGCTGTGCTCCCCGTCCAGTGAGTGTCAGGGTCATTAAAGTCCCAATAAGACCAGCATCATGGACCTGGAGTCTTCCCTGGGTTGCTTAAATAACGCTTATTCCAATTCCTTACCCTGGTTGCAGGTTCTTCATCACCCACCAGGATGCCACGCCAAGGGGACTGACCTCTCATCCTCACCCACAAGGGCTCACCCAACCTGTTCCATGTCCCATAGAGGAGCTCCATGCATACGACACACTCCTTCAGATGGAGGGCATCCCCCTCCTCATCATTCCAGCCTGCCTCTCCTGCACAGCCCACAGGCACCATGGCAGCACCACTGTGAGCTGTCCCACCACCCCTCGCCATTTCTTCCATCAATGTCAAAAGTCTATAGTGGCACATGGGACTGCAGCTCCTCCTGTCTGTGCCCCAGAATGAGGGCATGGGAGCACGTTTGGGCTGCAGCACCTCCGCTGTGGCACTCGGGAAAAGCTCAGGCTTGTCACAGGCAAACCCAGTACCAAGTGCCCAAGACCCAAGGTCTGCAAATGCTGTGCTTGAGACCAGAGACATGCTGCAGGGGATGGCAGATGGCAATGGGAAGCCAACAAAACTTTTTCCACGTGCCTCCCTCACCTGGACGTGGTCTCCCTGTTTATCAGCACTGCCACGGTTGCCTGCCTGAAGCCCTCCCCCATCTCCTCCCCATCCCTGGATCTGGTGGTGGCAGTTCTGTACTCGTTCTATCACTCCCCCTCCTCAGCTGGACAGGGGAGAGAAAATATAACAAAGGGCTTGTGGGTCAAGATAAGGACAGGAGACATCTCTCACTAATTACCATCACGGGCAAAACAGACTCAGCTTGGGGAAAATTAACTCAATTTATTACCAATCAACCAGAGCAGGGTAATGAGAAATAAAACCAAATCTCAAAACACCTTCCCTCCACCCCGCCCTTCTTCCCGGGCACACCTTCACTCCTGGATTCTCTACCAACACCCCCAGCGGCACAGTGGGACAGGGAATGGGGTTTACGGTCAGTTCATCACACGCTATTTTCTGCCGCTTCATCCTCCTCAGGGGCAGGACTCATCACACTTTCCCTGCTCCAGCGTGGGGTCCCTCCCACGGGAGACAGTTCTCCACGAATTTCTCCAACGTGGGTCCTTCCCACGGGCTGCAGTTCTTCATGAACTGCTCCAGCATGGGTCCTTTCCACGGCGTGCAGGCCTTCAGGAGCAGACTGCTCCAATGTGGGTCCCCCACGGGGTCACAAGTCCTGCCAGAAAACCTGCTCCATGGGCTCCTCTCCACAGATCCACAGGTCCTGCCAGGAGCCTGCTCCAGCGTGGGCTTCCCACGGGGTCACAGCCTCCTTTGGGAACCCACCTGCTCCGGCGTGGGGTCCTCCACGGGCTGCAGGTGGATATCTGCTCCACTGTGGACCTCCATGGGCTGCAGGGGGACAGCCTGGCTCACCATGGTCTTCACCACGGGCCGCGGGGGAATCTCTGCTCCGGTGCCTGGAGCATCTCCTCCCCCTCCTTCTGCACTGACCTTGGTGTCTGCAGGGTTGTTTCTCTTACATGTTCTCACTCCTCTCTCCGGCTGCCGTTTCCTTCTGTCCCAACTTTTTTTTCCTTCTTAAAAATGTTATCACAGAGGCGTTACCACTATCGCTGATTGGCTTGGCCTTGGCCGGTGGCGCGTCCATCTTAGAGCCGGCTGGTATTGGCTCTATCAGACACAAGGGAAGCTTCCAGCAGCTTCTTACAGAAGCCACCCCTGTAGCCCCCCCTCCACTACCAAAACCTTGCCACACAAAGCCAATACACCCTCTGATGGTGCAGCAGGCAAAGCCTGCTCTGGAGCATGTCCTCGTCCTCCACACCAGAAAACCCAGGAGAATCATCCTGACAGGTCCTATCCTCTGTTTTATGTGCCAGCTCTAGGAGACACTTGGAAGCATTCATCTGCATTGCCCTGCAGCCAGAGATTTACCACATCAAAGGCTGTGAAGATTTATCCCCCAGGGAGCTCTCAGCTATCACCTCACACCAGACTGCCTTTAACCTCTCTCTCACTTCTCCTCTGCCCTCGGTGCCTGCAGGCAGTGCCCTCAGCCCTGCTGTGCTTTGCAGAGGAGCTGCTCCTGGGCAGAGCTGTCTCTCTGCAGCGCTGCCCGCTTGCCATGAGCTCCCTCCCTCCATGCCAGGAGCCCAGCCCAGCTCAGCAGCAGAGGACCAGCCCAAGGCAGCACTTTCTCTGCCCGCTGTGGGCCCTCTCAAAGATGTCCCTGGGGCTCGAGGGTAAAAGACTGTGAAACAAGCTCAAGTCATCATTGATGTTTCCTCCCTCAGATGTGGGGGACACTTCTTCCCAGCAGTGTCATTTCCCCTGTCAGAGACTGAGTTAGGTCCAAGGATCACCTCTTCTTTTCCCACTGTGAGACAGGACACCCAGACAGTCAAAGGGTGGAATCTCCTGTACCCATGCAATCCACGGATGACATTTGAGGTGCCAGAGGTGGTCCAAGACATGTGCGGTTATCTGGAAGCTCTGATGGAGCATGCACCCAGCAGGGACAGCACAAGACTTGCAGGAACACCACACACCACCCCCATTCAGAGCAGCCATGTGACAGACCCCAAGAGAACCTCAGGGATGTTCAGTGCTTTCATTCACGCAACTACAGTGAGGCAAGTCCTGTCCCATCTTTATCCAGTAGATGCAGGCAGTGCTTCTCCCACATCCATTAGTCATCCCTTTGATAAGGCAATTGAGGAACAGACCAATGATTTTCCCGGAGTTCCTGGGTCACAGGTTGTCCATAGGCAAGGACATTTTCAAAAGCGCCTTGTCCTTCCTGGAGATCTGTTACGGAGGCACGCACACTCAAATCCAACAGGTGTTAAAGCTCAGATTTATTCTTCAGTAAAAGTTGGTTAGAACTCCAGTAACAGTAGTGAACTACAGGCTCAATGGTGTAAGGGGAATTAGTACTACAGAGGCAACTTAAGAATCCTTGAGATTTAAAAGTGATGACTCAAAATGCGCATATCACTCACCTAAAAGATGAGGGCTCTCAACCTGCAGGAGTTACCTCGGGCGGTAACCCTGACGCAAGGGGGAGTCCCCAACTGCAGACCCGCTGCTTCCAGGAGAACTGATTCCAACATGTCCTCTGGCAGGACCCCTTTTATGCCTCTGTTGAATCTGATCTGTGGTCATTTTAATCCCTATTGGCCAAGAAGGTCACCTCAGTGTACCTGGCATGTCTCGACTGGCCAGTTCAAATTTCAACCTGCAGCCTCCAGCGTTTAGGGGTTTTTTTTCCCTTCCCCTTCTCCCTGCCTGGAGAAGTTTCGTTTCCTGCTGGATGGATGGGGGGGCGGGGGGGAGGGGGGAGTGTACTGCGACGCAATCAGCTTCACCTGCACCACAGGCCCTCCAGGGCTGCAGAGACACCACAGAGAGCCAAGACCTCTCCTGCTAGGGCTGCACAGTCCAGCCCTGTGTCTCTTGGGTCCTGAGGACAGCAAGGTTTGCTCTCCTTAGGGACACTTCATTTCCTCTTTATGTTGCCATCCGCCATCCACCACAGCGTCCTCTGAAGCAAACCTTTGGCTTGCATGTGAGCTTGGGCACTTGGTAGCAGCTTGCTTTGTTACACGTCTGAGCTTGGCCCTGCTGCCACGGCTGACGTCCAACACATCTCTGCTCTGACATAAAGAACCAATAGTCAGGGAACAGAAAGGAAGAAAGTCTTATTTAACCAGCCTGAAGAAGTCTTAGGATGAATGAGCTCACGTCTTACTGGGGGCTTTAATGACCCTGTGTATTGAGTTTAGATGGCAAGGTTTTGGAAGTGGTGAGAGGGGCGGCAGGGGTGGCTCAGCTGAGAATAGAGCAAGAGCTGACTCCATGTCAAGAGAGCCACTTTCAACTGGCTCCAAAATGGACCAGCCACTGCCCAGAGCTGAGCCAGGAAGCCATTTGAGTAGCACCTCTGTGAAAACTTGTTAAGAAATGATAAAAAGCAGTGTGCTGCAGCAGTAAGAGAGAGAAAGATGTGAGAGAAACAACCCTGCAGACACTAAGGGGAGTGAAGAGGGATGGGAGGGTGACAGAGAGGCTCAGTGGGCACCTGGCAGCCAAAAGTCAGCCACCCTTCTGACATTCCCAGAACAGCACAGTGCAAATGCTCCTTTACGTATGTGGGGGTTCTTTACAGCAGCTTTGTAGCACAGCTGCCAGGGGGACCAACAAATGTGATGCTCACCTGGATCTGAAAACCTGTGTCATCCTTGTCAGCCTTGGCTTTAGCAGAATCATCGAATCACAGAGAAATATAGAATCATAGAATGATTTGGGTTGGAAGGGACCTTTAAAGGCCATCTAGTCCAACCCCTTCCCGCAATGAGCCGGGACATCTTCAACGAGATCAGGTTGCTCAGAGCCCCATCCAACCTGACCTTCACTGTTTCCAGCGATGGGGCATCTACCACCTCTCTGGGCAATATGTCCCAGAGTTTCACCACCCTCAGTCTAAAAAATTTCTTCTTCATATCTAGTCTAAATCTGCCCTCTTTTACTTTAAAACCATTACCTTTTGTCCTATCGCTACAGGCTCTGCTAAAATGTTTGTCCCCATCTTTCTTATAAGCCCCCTTTAGGCATTAAAAAGCTGCAAGAAGGTCTCCCTGGAGCCTTCTCTTCTCCAGGCTGAACAACCCCAACTCTCTCAGCCTTTTCTCGTAGGAGAGGTGCTCCATCCCTCTGATCATCTTCGTGGCCCTCCTCTGGACTGGCTCTAACAGGTCCATGCCTTTCCTGTGCTGAGGACTCCACAGCTGGACACAGTATTCCAGGTGGGGTCTCACCAGAGTGGAGCAGAGGGGCAGAATCACCTCCCTCAACCTGCTGGCCACACTTCTTTTGATGCAGACCAGGATACAGTTTGCTTTGTGGGCTGCAAGCACACATTGCTGGCTCATGTCCAGCTTTTCATCCACCGGTACCCCCAGGTCCTTCTCTGCAGGGCTGCTCTCAATCCCTTCATCCTCCAGCCTGTACTGATGCTGGGGGTTGCCCTGACCCACGTGCAGGACCTTGCACATGGCCTTGTTGAACCTCATCATGTTCAGATGGGCCCACTTCTTGAGCTTGTCAAAGTCCCTCTGGATGGCATCCATCCCTTGGGACCGTCAACCGCACCACTCAGCTTGGTGTTGTCTGCACACTTGCTGAGGGTGCACTCGATCCCACTGTCTCTGTCATTGATGAAGATATTAGTGGTGGTCCCAATACAGACCCCTGAGTGGCACTACTCATCACTGATCTCCATCTAGTCATTGACCTGCTGACCACTACCCTCTGTATGCGACCATCCAACTAATTCCTCATCCACTGAACATTCCACCCATCAAATCCATATCTCTCCAATGTAGAGAGAAGGACGTTGGGAGGACCGTGTCAAAGGCCTTGCAGAAGTCCAGATAGACTACATCCCTAGCTCTTCCCTTGTCCACCGATGTAGTCACTCTGTCACAGAACACCACTAGGTTGGTCAGGCAAGACATGCCCTTGGTCAAGCCATGCTGGCTGTCTTGAATCTCCTCCCTGCCTTCCATGTGCCTTAGCATAGCTTCTAGGAGGATCTGTTCCATGATCTCCCCAGGCACAGAGGTGAGGCTGACAGATTGGTAGTTCCCAGGGTCCTCCTTTGTACCCTTTTTAAAAATGGGTGCAGTGTTTCCCTTTTCCCAGTCACCAGGGACTTCACCTGACTGCCATGACTTTTCAAATATCACGGAGGGTGGCTTGGCAACTACATCAGCCAATTCCTTCAGGACCCTGGGATGCTTCTCGTCAGGTCCCATAGACTTAGGTATGTTCAGGTTCCTCCAGGTGGTCAGGAACCTGATCTTCTCTTACAGTGGGAGGGACTTTGCTCCCCCAGTCCCTGTCGTCTTACACTCCAGCCACTCAAGAGGTGTGAGAAGAGAGTTTACCAGTGAAGACTGAGGCAAAAAGGTTGTTGCGGACCTCAGCCTTTTCCTTGTCCATTATTACAGTTGGCCAGTCATGTTCATCGGGGCGGGGGCTGTACACTTTCTTTGTCCTTCCTTTTCTGGCTGACATACTTGACGTAGTAGCAAAGAAATAGTGGAGCCTCAGCTCCCAGGGGGAGCGAGGAAGGAGAGCAGCAGAGTGCAGATGCCAGGTCTCAGAGCAGCAGGCTTTGGCCTATGCTGGGAACTTCCAGTGGGCAGTATCACTCAAGGGGAGCAGAATCCAGTGCAACAGTTTTGCAAGGACAGCATCCTCTAAGTGCATAAAGTGCCCATGCCGCTACTCCAGCAAACAAGCAAACTGCTCAGGACACCAGCTTGGCTAAACAGGCAACTCGTCTGGAAGCTGCATAGAAAAAAGGGAAGCAGAGAGGGTGTGGATAGAGGACCTCACTTCAGAGGAGGAATTTAGAAACAGGGAGGGTTCTAGGAAAGCCAAAGCTCCCCCGGAGTTAATACTTGCAAGGGAGTCCACGGGCATCAAGATGAGCTGTTAGTACTGAAGCTAGAGTTTAAGAATAACCCACAAAAATAATGTGCGGCCATGGCTGAATTTTGTAAGAGAAGGTGCAGATATGTCTGAAGTACGCTTTGTCCTCTTTGCCTCTATTTTTCTTTCTATAAAGGTCTCCCAGGCCTTTGTGCCTTGAAGCAGGACTCAGGAGGAGAACAACCAGCAGTGGATGTGGATCGAGTCAGGGGTTACTTGAGCAAGCTCAGACATTAACCGGCCACAGAACTGGCAGGTCTGCATCCAAGGGTGCTGAGAGAGAAAACCGATGTCTTAGTGAGGTCACTCTGTGTTGTCTTTGCAAATTCATGGAGATCAGGGAAACTCCCTGACAACTTGGAAAAAGAATACTGCACACACCTTTCAAAAAGGCGCAGACCACAAACTGGGGAACTAGAGGCTGTTCAGCCGCCCTTTGGTGGGGAGTGTGTCACAGAGCATGTCTTTTGGGTTCCACTTCTGTGTGTCTGAAAGAGAAGGTGACCGGATGAACCCCAGGCAGATCATGCCTGACCATCCTCATTGCTTTCTAAGAGGAAAGGACTGTGTTTCTTGATACGGGAGGTGACACTTACCTGGACTTCTCTCGAGCTTTCAACACCTTTCCCCACCATACCCCTGCCTCCAGGTTAGGACATTACTGTCTGGATGGGTAGATGAGTAGATCAGTAAAAAACAGTTGATGGCCAAGACCATTCAGTTCAGGTAGTCCACGACTTGGGCTCCACGTGTTGTGATGGCCATTCAGGACAGCAAAGATGGTGTGCTGTATTGGATTGCTGGGTGCCAAAACCAGATCAGGTTGGAACGCCACTGCACTTGTCCGGTTCCTTATGAGGTTCCTCCTCCATTGTTTTGGGTAGCTCCTGCTGTAGTGCTTTCCCTGTACGACTATGACATCATACAGCTACAGTATCGTACTGCTATGGCATACTACAACAGAAATTATGGGTTATTTTCACCCTAGATTTTATCTCCTTGCAGTGCTGGGGGCATGAAGAGACAGAGGCCAGTGTCTCCCTGTGTCCCCTCCTCAGGCCCTCACAGTATTTGGAGGTGTTGCACTCCTTAACTCATAATCTTCATGAGTAAAATTCCCCTGTTCTCCACACATCCCTACAATACAGCTATTCATGTTTGGTGGTGCTTTCCTAGCCAGTCTTTAGTCCTTAAAAAGAGAAGCACACAATATCTGAACACTTTCCAAAAATCACGCATGGTCGCAAAATTAACCTGAATTAAACCTTACGTATTAGGACAAAATTCAGCTGTATATGGATTGAGCAAGCAGTGATGACCCCCTCTCGTTTCACCTTTTTTTCCCATCATTTGCTTGGGCTTTGGGAAGACAGGAAACTAATAAATGTGAAATTCATGGGTGCCAATGATTGAATTCTCACCCTCAGCCTCAGCTGAATCCCTTCTCCTTGGGCAACACTGAAAGGCACAGACTAAGATGTTTTGGTATGTGGGCACATGCCTGCTCCGCTCTCAAGACAGCAATGGGAGCAATTGTATGATGCTGCAGGTAATGAAAGGGGGCACATACTTCATGGCTTTGCTGCCCAGGGTAGAAAATACCCCAGAAACCAGCTCAGAAACACCAAAGGAGGGTACAAAATAAGAAAAGCATGGCTAATGGGGGAAGGATTAACAAGTGTGGGAGGTAAACCCCAGCCAGCAACTAAGCCCCTACCCAGTCCTTGCTCATTCCCCCCAACAGCAAGATAGGGGAGAGGATCAGAAGGGCAAAAGCGAAAAACTCATTGGTTGAAATAAGGCCAGTTTAATAAGTGTAGTAACGAGGCAAATGCAAGCAAAGCAAATGAGGAATGAATTCAGTACTTCCCATTGGCAGGCAGGTGTTCAGCCATTTCCAGGAAAGCAGGGTTCCATCACGTCCAACAGTTACTTGGGAAGATAAACACCATCACTCTGAACCTTCCCCTTTTTCTCCTTCTTCCCCCAGCTTTATACTGCTGAGCATAATGTCTTGTGGAATAGAAGATCCCTTAGTCAGTTGGAGTCAGCTGTCCCAGCTGTGTCCCCTCCCACACTCTTGTGCACCCAAAGCCTACTCGCTGGAGGAGCAGGGGGAGAAGAAGAAAAGGGCTTGGGGCTCTGCAAGCACTGCTCACCAATGACTAAAACATTGGTGTGTTATCAACACTGATTCCATCACAAATCTAAAACATAGCCCCATACCAGATACTATGAAGTCAATTAATTCTGTCACGAGGTGACCTCACATGCAAGAGCCGGATCATGTTGGCTTTGCATAACTCTATGCCTCTCCACTGCCTGAGCTGCTATCTGTGCCACGTTGGGGCTTGTGATGCAACAAGTCAAGCAGCAACAGAAATGGCCTCACATTCGACCTCCAGCCATGCCATCTTCACCTTCCTCTGCATCTCCCCTCTCCCAGCACTGCTGGGTGGGTTTGCCAACACTCCAGGTGACATCACTGGGCCTGCCTCAGCACCTGCCCAATTGGGTTCTTTCCAAAGAAGTGACTTCAATATCCACCTCCCACCTACCATGCCTCTCCTTGCATCATCCTCTTCTGGAAACAGGACTCGCCTCCCACCCAGCCTCCCAGAACCCTTTCCCTTTACCTGCCTCTCCTCTCCCCTGTCCAGCACTGTCCTTTCTGCTGGGCAGGCAGCAATGTGCTCCCCCAGCCCACAGGGACGGCAGAGCCCTGGTGGGACAGCTGGAGTGGTGGGAGGGCAGCCATGGATGCCAAGGGCTCCTCAGGAAGGCAGGTGGAGGATGAGGAGGTGGAGGGGAGCTCTCGTGCACAGGGGAGGCTGGCGTGCACAGAGAGGAAGCCTCATGGTCACAGGTCCTCGATGACATGGCAAGTTGAAGCAGCCCACAGTCTGCTGGGAGGGCAGCAGGGCTGGGCACAAGCAACTCAGGGCATTCCTGCAGGGTGTGGAAGAGAGCGTTTTGACACAGGCACTCAAGGAGCTGTCTAAGGCTGGTCTCTTCCTGACAGACAAAGTGGATCTGGCTGGGGATGGGAAGGAGGAGGGCAGCCATGGCTGCAGCCACCATGAGATGGTGGAGAAGTAGGACAACCAGCAGAATGGTAGTGTGGGACTGAAGGAGAGCTGGTGCTCCCTGGCAGTGCTGCTGTGCTGAGACTCTTTTCTCCTTCCCCTCTGCACAAAGTCAATACCCTGCAGCTTCACCAAGATCTCAGAGGAAGAATCTCAGGCAAACAAGTCGCTGCAGGGTCCTTTATTACGTTGAAATACAGAGAGAGCACTGCGCCTCTTTTGCACAGCCTCTGGGTCAAATTCTAGGGGTAGACAGTGAATTAGAAGTGGGATGAATCATAAAATTTCATTGTGCAGAACATTATCACAACAAAGAACCCACCACGAACAACAACAATAACCTGAGAAGACAGGCTGAGCCTGTAAGGAGTTACATTATGAATGCTCTGCAAAAGAAAACAGGCAGTTAATTGCTTCTGAAAAGCACCCGCTCATCAATTTCCGCACGGCATCCTTGAGCTCCTGGTTCCTCATGCTGTAGAGGAGGGGGTTCACTGCTGGAGGCACCACCGAGTACAGAACTGCCACCACCAGGTCCAGGGATGGGGAGGAGATGGAGGGGGGCTTCACGTAGGAAAACAAGGCAGTGCTGACAAACATGGAGACCACGGCCAGGTGAGGGAGGCACGTGGAAAAGGCTTTGTGGCGTCCGTGCTCAGAGGGGATCCTCAGCACAGCCCTGAAGATCTGCACATAGGAGAAAAGAATGAAAAGAAAACAACCAAATCCTAAACAGGCACTAAGCACAAGAAGCCCAACTTCCCTGAGGTAGGAGCGTGAACACGAGAGCTTGAGGATCTGGGGGATTTCACAGAAGAACTGGCCCACATCATTGCCTTGGCAGAGTGGTAGTGAAAATGTATTGGCTGTGTGCAGGACAGCATAGAGAAACCCACTGCCCCAGGCAGCTGCTGCCATGTGGACACAAGCTCTGCTGCCCAGGAGGGTCCCGTAGTGCAGGGCTTTGCAGATGGCAACATAGCGGTCGTAGGCCATGATGGTGAGGACACAATACTCTGTTACGATGAAGAAGAGAAAGAAAAAGACTTGTGCAGCACATCCCCTGTAGGAGATGTCCCTGCTGTCCTGCAGGGAATTGGCCATGGATTTGGGGACAGTGGTGGAGATGGAGCCCACATCGAGGAGGGAGAGGTTGAGGAGGAAGAAGTACATGGGGGTGTGGAGGCGGTGGGCACAGGCTACGGTGGTGATGATGAGGCCATTTCCCAGGAGGGCAGCCAGGTAGATGCCCAGGAAGAGCCAGAAGTGCAAGAGCTGCAGCTGTCGCGTGTCTGCAAATGCCAGGAGGAGGAACTCAGTGATGGAGCTGCTGTTGGACATTAGCTTCCTCCAGGCATGGGGCACTGTTCAAGAGGGAAAGACAGTGACAAGTTAGAAGAGACTTCTCTGAGCAAAACCTAATGCATTTCACAAAGAAACCCCACTGAAGCTGCCTCTCGTATTTCAGGAAGACCTTTGGCAGTCCATTTCATGGGCTGTTGGTGGTGCTGGCTGAGGGCACCACTGGGGGCAGCGGGCTCTGCTCTGAGCTCCTGAGGAGTCAGTCCTGCCCTACAGCAGGAGGTAAATGGGGACATTGGCTGATATACAGATAAAAGCCACTTGTTATATCAAAGAGCTTTTCAGCATTTTCGCTCCCAATTCAGCCAACAGCAGAGAAGAGCTGAGGGGATTTTGTTTTGTGTATTTTATTCTAGTTTCCCACCCTCACTTAAGGAGTGCTTTTGGCAGGGAAAGAAGCACATGTCCTAAAGATGGGGCTGTCCTGAAAGGAGAGTTTTGTCATTTGTATCACTGGGAGCCTGGGGATTAGGAGGGGATTGGGACACTTAACTCCCACGGACAAACCTGCATGGCAAGACAACAGGCTTGGTCTGTGAAGTGCACCTGAATCCCATGCCTCCATCCCAGTCCAGTGATAATAAAAAGAGGAGCAGAGGCAGGAGGAAGAAAATGCACAAACGCTACAGTGCTGCTGCTGAAGGAGGCAGGAGAGGGACAGATGATAGGGCATTTGATAATTTCTTCTCTTCAGGGCTAAGCCACTGAGCAGGTGACTGAGTCCACATGGCCGTAAGGGCAGAGGATCTGCTGGGTGGGAGCAAAGACCACGGGTTTTCCCCACTGATGGCAGGGAGCTGCCTGAATCCCCCCTCCCATGGCATTTCTGGGAGAAGCTCCCTCTCACTCCCTGCCCCTGTCTCTGCTGCCTGGAGCTGTCCCTGTCAGCAGCTGCTTCTCCATCTGCTTGTCTCCTCCCTGTCCCTGCTCACAGACCCCAGCCCACCTGCTGTGTGCTCAGCTCTGCCCTGCAGACCCCTCCTGGCAGCCGGGCACTGCCCAGGGGCATCTCTGTGTGTGCAGGGGCTAAGGAGCACTTCAGACAAGTCCTAAGGACAACTGGGGTCGTGTTGCCTTCTCCAGAGGGCAGAAATAAATTTTAGTCTCATACTGACCACCCGCCCACCAAGATGATAAAAATTGAGAGCAAAGACTCCTTACCTTTCAAGAGAATGCTGCCTTGATGTTCTTCTTGAAAGTCCCCTCGGAAATGCCCAGGGCTAAGCTGGAGCTGTGAGCAAAACTGACCCACGCAGCACGCTCTTGACAGCAGAAGCACACTGCTCTGCCCTTTCGGGGGTCATTTCTTTCACCCACACCTTCTCCCCACACTGTCATGGGGAGCTCCCTGCGCAGGCTGAGTGCTGACCCTGGCAGGCAGCAAAGTCCCTGCTCCACCCACTCAGCCTCTGAAACACCAGGACCCTGCTCTGAAGGACAGCCCTGGGCACCCCTGGATGCACACCTGCCTTCACACCCCTGCAACCGTCGCCGACAGAAGGCAGCCCTCATGCCCTGTCCCTCTGACAGCGCAGCAGGGAAGCCCTGCTCTGGAGCACATCCTTCTCCTCTACACCAGAGAAACAAAGAGTCCTCCTGCCAGATCCCACACACTGTCAGATCTGCCAGGGTTTGGAGATCCCTCCAGGAACTGAAGTTCTATTGCCCTGCACCCAGAGACTTACCATGCAGAGGGCTGTGAAGATTTCTCCTGCAGTGAGCTCTCAGCATCCTCCCACTCCCCACTGCCTTTAAGCTCTCTCAGCCTTGCAGGTCTCCTCTCGATGCCTGCAGGCAGGGCCCCCAGCCCTGCTCCTGGGCAGAGCTGTCTCTCTGCAGCGCTGCCCGCTTGCCATGAGCTCCCTCCATGCCAGGAGCCCAGCCCAGCTCAGCAGCAGAGGACCAGCCCAAGGCAGCACTTTCTCTGCCCCCTCTGGGCTCCCTCCAGGTGTCCCTGGGCCTCCAGGGGAACCTGCTGGGAAACAGGCTGAAGCAATCACTGATGTTCTCTCTCTCTCCTGGGGAGAGACACTTCTCTCCAGCAGGGTGATTGCTCTGCTGAGAGACAGACTTAGGTCCAAGAATCAACTTTTCTTCGAATCATACAATCATTGAGCTTGGAAAAGACCCTTTAAGATCATCAAGTCCAACCATGAACCTGACACTAGCAAGTCCACCAGTAAACCATGTCCCTAAACACCGTGTCTTTTAAATACCTCCAAGGATGTTGACTCAGCCACTTCCCTGGGCAGCCTCTTTCTTGTGCCATCATTGGGCAGGACACCCAGACAGTGACAGGCAGGGATCTCCTTTACGCCTGCTGAGGGAAGGGAGTCAGCTGAGTCCACGGAGGCATCTCATGCTGGGATTGTGGTCCTGGGGCTAGAAGGGGACTCAGCTCCCTCCCATGCCCACCACAAACCCACAGGAGGTGGGATTCCTCTTGCCTCAGTGCAGGTCTGCGTTATATAGGCACCTGCATGTGAGCTCCTTGTCTCAGCTCCCATGCTAACGAATGGTGATGGAGGCCAGGAGTGCAGTGTTCAGATGCAAATGTCTGGTGACATTGGACGTGCCAGAGGTGGTCAAAGAGGTGTGCAGGTAATCGAGACAGATCAAAGATATGTGCAGGCTGATATAGAGACAGGACAACATATGGGTGCCTCTTCTTGGTGGCTCCTGGGTATTTCCTTTGGCCAACTGAAATGACAGCTGATGCCCAAATTAAGGGCAATGGAACCTGTCCCTCCTCATGATGTTCAGGGTGGCCTATAGAGCTATTCCTCCGACAGAATGGAGTCATGTGCCGTAGGGAGAGATCAGTCTCTGTCTTCCTCTTCTCCATCTGTTGGATTCACTAAATCTTGGCTGACAATATTGGCAGTTGCCTCATGTTTAGCCCGACATTGGGTTACAGAATTCAGAGCAGCTGCTCAATTCCAGGTTCAGATCCAGGCCCACAGAGCTACAGGAGATGCCAGGGCTGGCACGGAATTCACAGTTCCTACACGAAAAGCAATTCTTCAAGGGATGGTGTGCGACAGACCCCCCAGAGGGCATCTCGGAGAGTATGATTTGGTGCCTTTGTGCTATTGACGGTTGCCATCAGTCAGAGGCACCAGTCATCAGATGCCATCAGAGATGCAAATTCTGTCCCTTCTTCTACCCATTAGCTGCAGGCATTGCGTGATCACAAGGCACATCACACCGGGGTCCTTTATTCGCTCCCTTGACTATCCAAAGAAGGAAGAGCCCAAGCATGTGAACAGTGTTCCTGGGTACACCTTGCCCTCAAAGACAGCATCCTCCAAGCACAGCCATGGTTCATACCAAAACTCAGCTGAAACTCAAAAGGCAATTCAAGGGCACCAAGATGAGCTGTTGCTACTTCAGGAACAGTTAAAGAAGAGAGAGAGATACTAGGGGACCACTGATACATTAAGTGAGAGTAGGTGTAGCTAGGTCTGACATAGCCTATGTCCTCTTTGTCTCAGTTACCGCCAGCAAGGTCTCCCAGGGTTTGTGCTTTGAGGTGGGACTCCGGAAGGGAAAGGGGAACAACCAGTGGTGGATGAGGATCACGCCAGGGCTTACCTAGCAAACTATACCCTTACCACTCCATGGGACCAGAGGGGCTGCAATCAAGGGTACTGAGAGAGTGTTTTTCACCAGGAAGTGTTGGTCTGTTCTGATCCCAGTAAGGAAGGCACTCAGACTCTGCCAGGCATCACTTAAATGCTGTTCCTTAGATCTAGCACTGTAAGGGGAGAATTGTACAGATAATCTTATATCCCTTTAGATGGCTGGAACCCCAGGAGGTGTAGCATGGCGGCAAGAAGGAGGAGGAGGAGGATGCCCCATGTATGAAGGGAAGCTTGGATTGATGGGGGTGCTTTATGTGAAAGGCAACAGGTTGGGTTAGCTTTTGTCACTGAGGATCAGAGGATTCATTAGGAGTGACATTGTGCTGGCAGTTACAAACTACCTGGTGATGGGAGAGGAAACAGAAAAGGTCTTTTGTCAGCACCCGAGGAATTCTCCAGGTTAATGAGCAGGTGCCTATGGGGGACTGGAAGTGCCCTGGCATTCACTGGCCAGGCAAAGCAACAGGGTGCCGACTGCCTGAAGGATCTTGGGACAACTTCTTAACAGAGCTGCTAGGCGGGCCAACAAGGCTGATGCTCACCTGGACCTGACCCTGGCCAACAAGGGAAAGCTGGTCAGGATGTCATCACCAGCGTCAGCCTTGGCTGTCATGACCATGAAACAGTGGGGTCTCAGACACCAAAGGGCAGTGAGGGAGGCCAGCAGCAGAGAACAGACTCTGGACTCCAGAGGAGAAGTCTTTGACTTACTTGGGAGACTGATCCAGGTGGTGCCATGGGTAGCAGCTCTGAAGGGTGAAGGAGCATGAGCACATCTGACAGGCCTGACAGGACAGCCTCCTCCAAGCACAAGAATGATCTCTCCCAGTACCCATGCAAAGAAGCATTCCCCTCAGGAGAGAGCTCTTTGCATTAAATGACAACAGTTAGCAATGAGAGAAAAAGCACTGGTCTAATAACTTCATGGCAGAGGTTACACACCACGAAATTAATAGCTACCTTGTCAAGTAAGACTGAATGACAGGAATGAAATGAATAAATTTATCAACATCAGGAGTTGCTGTGTTAGAATAGGCCACCCTGAGGGAGTCTGGATCAGCACAAGGCTTTGTGTTTCAAGAAAGGAACACCAAATGCATGGCACCAAATGAACTCCTGGAGCCTTGCAAAAGCACTCAAAGCTCCAAGAGCACAGAGGTGCCCCAGGGAGGTCCTCCCCCACACGTCTTGAAGTGTTTCCTCACCTGGTGCTTCTCAGATCCATGAATGGTGAATGGAGACACATGGTCATTAGCTGAGGAAAGCCTTGAGAGCTGCTTAACTTTTCAGTAGTGATTAGGCAGTGATTGGAGGTGTGTAGTGATGTGAGAGAGGGTGGAGGGAAGTCATCAAGAATCAAGGAGATGTTTCAGGGTTTCAGCAAATCCTTACAACCATGCCTGAGCCCAGCAATGGAAAGCAGTTGATGTCTGTAGGTGGAGGAGGAGTAGGTGTGCCCTGGGAGTGTGGCTGCAGGACCCTGCACAAACCAGGGGTTATATGAGAAGTTTCTGTCATGGGAGCATGCCTCAACCTGGCAGATGGGGAATGCCCATTGCTGGGGGTGGCTGAACACTGCTCCTCACGGCCCATGAGCCGACCTTCCTGTCTTTCTCTCCTTTTTGTTATGTTCCTTCATAACAAAAGCTAACAGGTTTTGAAGGCTAAAGAAGGTAGTCCTTCACTACCCACACTTGCCTGGAATTCAGGAAACATCCGTGAGCCTGGAGAATGCATGAACCTCCTGGAGTGAGGTCTCATTACTGCAGGGGAAGTGAGAACCTTTTGGGAGACACAAGCGAGTGCAGGGAGAGAGCAGGCTGTGCGTAGCAGAGAGTGTGTTACAGGCCAGTAGAGGACCAGTAGGAGCAAGTGGCAGTCATGTGGAATAGTTCAAGTTGTGATTTTAGGGTGGCAGCAGCAGCAGGAGGATGGGCTGTGCAGTGCTGGGAAATGCATCCAAATTGAGGATGCAAGCAAGTTTAGGACTGGGACATCTCATAGAATCATGGAATCATTTAGGTTGGAAAAGACCTTCAAGATCATCGAGTCCTACCATCAATCCAATGCCACCATGCCCACTACACAATGTCCTGAAGTGCCACATCTACGCATTTTTTGATCACCTCCAGGGATGGTGACTCCACCACTTCCCTGGGCAGCCTGTTCCAATGCCTGACAACCCTTTCGTAAAGAATTTTTTTCTAATACCCAATCTAAACCTCCCCTGGCACAACTTGAGGCCATTTCCTCTCCTCCTATCCCTAATTACTTGATAGAAGAGACCAGTACCCACCTCGCTACAACCTCCTTTCAGGTAGTTGTAGAGAGTGATAAGGTCTCCCCTCAGCCTCCTTTTCTCCAGGCTAAACAACCCCAGCTCCCTCAGCCGCTCCTCATAAGACTTGTGCTCCAGGCCCCTCACCAACTTGGTTGCCCTTCTCTGGACACGCTCCAGCAACTCTATGTCTTTCCTGTAGTGAGGGGCCCAAAACTGAACACAGTACTCAAGGTGCGGCCTCACCAGTGTCGAGTACAGGGGATCAATCACTTCCCTGCTCCTGCTGCCCACACTATTTCTGATGCAGGCCAGGATGCCGTTGGCCTTCTTGGCCACCTGGGCACACTGCTGGCTCATATTCAGCCGGCTGTCAACCAGCACGCCCAGGTCCTTTTCCGCTGGGCAGCTTTCCAGCCACTCTTCCCCAAGCCTGTAGCGCTGCATGGGGTTGTTGTGACCCGGCACTTGGCCTTGTTGAACCACACACAATTGGCCTCGGCCCATCGATCCAGCCTGTCCAGATCCCTCTGTAGAGCCTTCCTACCCTCGAGCAGATCAACCCTCCCTCCCAGCTTGGTGTCATCTGCGAACTTACTGAGGGTGCACTCGATGTGCTCATTCAGATCATTGATAAAGATATTACACAGAACTGGCCCCAATACTGAGCCCTGGGGAACACCACTTGTGACTGGCCGCCAACTGGATTTAACTCCATTCACCACAACCCTTTCGGCTCATCCATCCAGTCAGTGTTTCACCCAGCAAAGGGTACACTTGTCCAAGCCATGAGATGCCAGCTTCTCAAGGAGTATGCCATGAGAGACAGTGTCAAAGGCCTTACTAAAGACTAGGTAGACAACATCCACAGCCTTTCCCCCATCCACAAGGTGGGTCACCTGGTCATAGAAGGAGATCAGGTTGGCCAAGCAGGACCTGCCTTTCATGAACCCATGCTGACTGGGCCTGATCCCCTGATTGTCCTGCATGTGCCATGTGAGCGCACTCAAGATGAACTGCTGCATAATCTTCCCCAGAACCGAGGTCAAGCTCACAGGCCTGTAGTTCCCCAGATCCTTCCTCTGACCCTTCTTGTAGATGGGCATCACATTGGCAAGCCTCCAGTCCTCTGGGACCTCCCCTGTTGACCAGGATTGCTGATAAATGATGGAGAGTGGTTTGGCACGCTCCTCCACCAGCTCCCTCAGTACTCTCGGATGGATCCCATCTGGTCCCATAGGCTTGTGAGTATCCAGGTGGTGTAGCAGGTCATTAACTACTTCCTCCTGGATTATGGGGGGTGTATTCTGCTCTCCATCCCTGTCTTCCAGCTCAGGGGGCTGAGTACCATGAGGATAACTGGTCTTACTATTAAAGACTGAGGCAAAGAAGGCATTAAGTACCTCAGCCTTTTCCTCATCTTTGGTGGCAATATTCCCCTCTGCATCCAATAAAGGGTGCATATTCTCCTTGGCTCTCTTTTTGTTGTTAACGTATTTGTAAAAGCAGTTTTTGTTGTCTTTTACAATAGTGGCCAGATTGAGTTCTAGCTGAGCTTTTGCCTTTCTAATTTTCTCTCTGCATGACCTAACAAGGTCCCTGTACCCTTCCTCAGTTGCCTGTCCTTTCTTCCAAAGATGGTAAACTCTCCTTTTTTTTCCTGAGTCCCAGCAAAAGCTCCCTGTTCAGCCAGGCTGGTCATCTTCCCCGACAGTTCTCTGTGTGGCGCATGACAATAGCCTGCTCCTGAGCTTTTAAGACTTCTGTCTTGATGAATGTCCAGTCTTCCTGGACCACTTCACCCTTCAGAACTGTCTGCCAAGGAACTCTCTCAACCAGTGTGTTGAACAGGCCAAAGCTTGCCCTCTGGAAGTGCAGAATAGTGGATTTGCTGACCCTCTTCCTTACCTCACCAAAGTACTTCAGGTGTTTGCTTTTGAAAGGTTTGCTCAGCCTCTTCCCAGTACCTGAGCATCATGGACTCAGCCCCAAGGACACCATGGGCTCATTGAAATCCCCAAAGCCCTAACAAGCCATGACTCTTCCATCATTTTCTTCAAGTCCTGAAGACTTATGTAGCTAATCAGAGAGTTTTCAGGAGGGTAGGTAAAGAGGATGTTTTCAATGAGTGCTTTGAAGAAGTGATAGAAGAATTCTTCAGTTGATATTGATGCAGAGTATCTCCTAAGGAGGTCTGGACAGGTAGGAAAAGCAGTCCCTTGTGGCTAGACACGGTATGGACAACCTTCCTCCTCACCACTCCAACCTGGCTATTTTACCAGGGAGTATGAGAAAGACTACTGAAAGACAGTGAAGCTTTACCTCCCTGAAGCTCAAAGCAGGGTGATGGGTGAGAGGGATCTGAATGATCAAAGGGTAAGAGGAGGAAGGCCTCTGGAGAACAATGGGAAGTGCACATGTCCAGGTAGGCTTCTGAAGAGATGACTTCAGACATAGTGAGTTTAATAAGGACAGGTAGAAACACCGGGAAGGTTAGGGAGGTTAAATCCACAGCATAATAGGGAGAGTACTGGCAAGGCAAGCACAGGCTAAGGTCAATATTTCTTCTCCCACAATTAATACACATTCTGAAAATTCTTATTTTGGCAGGATAGAAATCCCATGGACATGTTCTTGAAAGTATTGAATCAGAATTAAGAAGAAGAATTAAGAAGAGACACTTCTTTTCAGACACTGTCGTTTTCGTGCTCAGAGACAGAATTAGGCCTAAATATGACCTTTCCTTGTCCCATCATCAGGCAGAATACCCAGACAGTGACAGGCAGGGATCTCCTTTCTCACTTCTCAGGGAAGGGATTCAGCTGAGTCAATGGAAGCATCTCATCCTGGGTCTGTAGTCCGGGGGCTGGAAGGGGACTCACCTCCCTTCCATGCACACCACAAACCACAGGAGGCTGGATTCCTCCTGCTTCTGTTCAGGTGTACAAAAAATGGTTATTTCCATGCGAGCTCTTTGTCTCATCTCCCTTGCTAACTAAAGGAGATGGAGGGAAGGAGTGAGTTCTTTAGATGCAAATACCTGCTGGCATTTGAGGTGTCAGAGGTGGCCCAAGGTTAGTGCAGGAAACCTGGAGCCTGAGCTCCAGGTTCCCCATGCAGCGCCTTGGCAGGAGGTCTGTGGCTTCCTCCTGGTGCCATGGCCAGGCACATCCCGGCAGTGCCCCTGAGCCACCCCCACCCCAGGCCAGGGCTGCAGGGGCTGCTCCTTCGGCCTCGCGGACACGGGGCCAGGCAGCTCCCATCTGTCATGATGCTCCTCGGATGCACATCGCCTCTCTGCACTGAGACCCACGGCCATGGGGTGCCATCGGGGACGTGATCTCTTACCCTCTTACCGCCACTGCTGTGTGCTCATGGGTTACACTGATGGTGACCTCACACCCTCCTACTGCCACCACTGTGTGCTCATGATTTACACTGTTACACGTGTGTGTGGTGTATGGACTTCTGCTGACGATGGTTCTTCCAAAAAGCCGTATTTGGGCGTGGTCTACATATTACTTTGCTGACATCAGAAGCACCTACACAAGCCATTGTCCAGCTCCTGGCCTATCAGCTGCTCAGGCACCAGTGACATCAAAAGCTCACACAGAGCCATGGGCATGCTCCTAGCCTATCAGCTACTCAGCCACAGGTGGTGTCAAAGCATCTACGTCTGATATTGGCCTGCTCCTTTGCCTATCGGCTATTCAGACACCAATGAGCTGAAAACCACCAACACAAACTATGGGCCTGCTCCTGCCCTATCAGCTACTCAGGCAGCAGTGACCTCACAAGTACATATACACCCATTGGCCAGGAACTCACTTTTGAGGTACTCAGCCTCCAGTCACCTCACATGCACCTCTATAGGCCATGCACCTGGTCCTCGCTTATCAGTTATTCAGCCAAGAGTGACATCACAGGTACATACCCAATCCGTATGTCTCCCTCTTGCCTATCAGCTACTCGGGCACCAGTAACCTGACCACCACATCTTCCCCTGTAACTTCAGTACCACTATTCTGCCTGTTACACACTGTATTTAATTCCTCTAATCTTTCATATACTTTCACCTGTCCCGATACAATGACCATTTCAAAAGTCATCTTTTCTGATGCAGGCTGTCCAGACAAAGGCCATTTTCATTATTCACCAACGTTCTTTTTCTCCTACTTTTTGATCATTCAGATACCTCTCACTTATCTGGTCGCTGCTTGAGCTTCAGGGAGTTAAAAGCTTGCCTGTCTTTCAGGAGTCTAATTGTCTCCTTAGCCAACTGTTTAATTATGTTTGTG
The DNA here is from genome assembly GCA_037953605.1 of Necrosyrtes monachus. Lineage (NCBI taxonomy): Eukaryota > Metazoa > Chordata > Aves > Accipitriformes > Accipitridae > Necrosyrtes > Necrosyrtes monachus. The sequence continues at coordinate 54,365 of JAZGTQ010000651.1, read as the reverse complement.
TCTACCTTTTCTATCTCCCTACCTAAAATATTTCTCATAAGATTATCCCTTGTAGAGAGGCAACCTCATTAGACACAGCTTGTACTCAGCGTATGGTTGCGGAGTGTCTTTTATTGTTCATGAAACTTCAGCATGCTTTGCTTTGCTTTGCTTGCAAAGAGGAAAAGTCCTGCTGTGCCCATGTGCAGCCAGTTCTCTAAGGAGAGCAGGTGGGAGCTGATGCAAGGGAGCTGTAACACCCAGCTTCAGACTTGGGTGGAGAAGTCTGATGTAAGGCAAAGTAAGTGATCTAAGTCCCAGGTGGCCAAAGGCAGAAATGGTGTGGTTGGAAAGGTGAGGAGCAAGGTTGTCTATACAGTGTCAGACCTCAAGGGACTGCTTTCTGTACCTGTCCACTCACCCTGAGGAAACAGTCTGCATCAATATCAGAGAATGCTTCTATGCTCTCTTCTTTAAACTGAAAAGCAACGACAAATGTCCTTTAAAATAAAAAATCATTTTTATTAGATACACTTTGAAACCTTCCTCCTTAACTACACTAGGAAAAGTCTGTACAAAAAAGCTGTACAAATCTTGGAGACTTGAAGAACATTACAGGAAGAGACATGGCTCGTTAGGGCTTTCTGTATTTTAATGAGCCCCACAGTGCATTTGGGACTCATTAAAGGAACCTCAGATACTGAGAGGAGATTGAAGAAACTGCTCAAGAAGTCAGAAGGAAAACTCAAAGTACCTTGCAGCATTAATGGGCCCCACTGAGGGCCTTGACTGGCAAAGCCTCCCCATGGACTCGTTAGAGCAGATAATTAGAAGCTGTGATTCCAGGTAGGCCAAGGCACTGTGCAGGTGGCTCTGATGCTGAGAAAACCCTGGCTTTGCTTTATGAAGCACAAAGGCCAAGCCCTGACCTCAAGCCAATGGGAAGGGGGATCCTGTCCCTCACATACAGCTCAGGGCTCCTCCTGGGACTGTGGGATGCAGGGTGTGCAAGGCTGAGGGAAGGACAGCAATGGTACAACAACTTCCAGCTTCCCCAGGGGGTTCCAAAGAGGCAACAAAGAGCAGTGCCGTGAGGACAACATGTCTTCTCATAGGCCTTGGTGGCAGAGACAACTGCCATAGCCAAGGGGACAAAGATCTGGGTTCTTTTGGTGCCTTCCAGCCTTGCCAACACCATTTGCCATCTCCACCACAGGCTACTCCACACTGTCCTACACCTGCCCCTCTTTCCCTGCAGGCTGTACACACCCATTTCTCTTCCCCACCTTGCTCTCACCCTAGCATTTCCCTGCCTTCACTGCTGTGTCTCCACCCTCACCGGCTGTTCTGTGAAACACAAAGCCATGGGCTGATCCAGACTCCCTCTGGGTGACCTCTTGCACCACAGCACTACCCTTTGAGTGACATTTCTTCCTCCTGACATCCAGTCTCCACCTGCCAAGTTCCACTTTGTGGCATTCTTTTTCTCTGTCCTGCTTTTCCCCCTACCAAGGAAAGCTCAACCATCTCAGAAACTACCCTTCAAGCAGGGAACCCAACCCGTTAGCCTTCTTGTGGTCTTTCACCTGGCCAGAGAGAAGTAACCTCACCATGATCTTCTAAATCACATGACAGCTGCTGGCCTTTCAGCTTCTCTGGTAGACATGACAATGTGCCTGCTGCTGTCCCATCATGCACTCAGGCGGAATGGACATGACAACCCGTATGCAAGCCCTCTTGGTGGATAGGGCCTGTGGGGTGCTTTGGCAGAGGAACTTTCCCAGCCATGTTCCTGCTGCTGGCCTATCACCTCCACAGACAAAACTGACCTCACAGTCCCCTTCACAGCCATTGCCTTCCTACTACATTATGAGTTTTTCAGACAGAATTGACCTCATAATACCATACCCATCCATCATGCTCCTTATGGCCCAGGACCTGACCAGATAAAAGTATGCTTGTTTCATCAAGTTTATCAAATATAATTCCTACTAACGATTTGAGTGGAGAAACATTCTTCGCAGGAACTGCTGTATTTATGTTGACACCTTTTATATATCTTCTGTCTCTTTCTTTTTTTCCTCTTCCTCTGCCTATTCTGTCTTCAAAAACCTCTCCAAGGGAAAGACTCAGTGAATCATAGAATAGCTCAGGCGTGAAGAGAGCCCTGAACTTCATCTTGCCTCACTCTCCTGCTCAAGGCAAGGTGAACCAGGTGAGGTTGTTCAAGGCGTGCACCCAGCTTTGCATCATCCACACAGGAACTGAAACTGCACTCTGTCATATCATACAGGGGGATAATAAAGATGTTCAACAGTGTTGGTCCAAGTGCTGGTCCCTGAGGGATGCCGCAAGTAACTGGCTGCACAGAGGACCTTGTACCACTGACGACGTCTGGCCTTGATCGTCCAGACAACATCCACTTTTTCAGTCCAGACAGCACTAATCTGGCTGTAACGATACCACGGGAGACCACGTCAAAGGCCTTGCAAGATTCCATGTACACACCATGCCTTTCTTTCCCCTGCCCATTTTGGTTCAGCAATCCCTTTCTTGTCCTTCAAGTGCCTGGAAATGGCTGCAGGAGGACATGTCCCACCCCCTTCCCAGGGACGGAGGTAGGCTGAGCAGCCTGTCACTCTCCCAGTTCTCGTTCCTGCCCTTCCTGAAGATGGGTTTGACATCTGCCTTTTCCAAGGACCCCAGAACCTCTCTGATTGCTCTGGCACTTTTGAGAGCACAATCCAGAACCACGGGTAAGGGTGACGTAGCAGACAGGAGCACTTGCAGTGAGCCTGTCCAAGGCAGCTGAGCTGAATCTCACTGGGCCAATGGGGTTTGTTCCTGGAGTCACACACAGAAATGTCAGGGTTCTGTCAGGCGTCCACATCTCAGCTGGCTTCATGGACTCCTTAGGCACCCAGGGATGCTCAGAGACAGAGTCTTTCCCCATCACTCACAGAGGCAGCACACTGCAGGAGTCATAGTGTCTCTCTGGCCTCCTGCTGCCACTCCCAGAGGCTGGGAAGCACCTCAGCCCGGTGGTGTATCGCCCTGCTCTGCACTCCTCTGAGGTGCCCCGTTGTCATGAGGAATGGACACAGGGACCTCAGTTCAAGGAAGCACATGGCACCCAGTGCTGCATTCAGGCGGTTTCCCATGGGATGTTACTCCCAACGAGAAGTGACCTTGAGGCACTGTCTGTGCCACAAGCCTTCATGGAACCCCCAGGTATAGCTGATGGCGTTTGTGCTCACTCGGGTTCATCGCACTTCACGTACATGTTGGGCATGCTTACATCTCCTCAGTACAATGCAAACATGGGCTTTTGACCTACTCATTCAGTGTCCTTCCATGGAGGGACAAAGAACCTCTCCAAGCTGGAGTGACAGGCCAGTGCTGGAAACGGTGGCTGTGAGGGGCTAGTCGAGGATGATTGCCCTGGGGCAGCTTCCCCAGGGTGTCCAGCGAGCACGGACACAGAGCAGACCCTGCTCTGCTGCTCCTTCAGGTCTTTTGCAGGAGGCCTGGCTGTGCAAGGACACTGCTGTGTGCCCCAACCCTGCACACCTTACATTGTCTAGTTGTACGCCAGTGTTTTCATGTGGGGGCTGCTTTGTTGGGCGTGTTCTTGAGACAAACTTCGGAAAAAGACCTTAGCCTTCAGGTACTGACCTGACAAGATCACCTTTCTTTACGGAAACACTGTTATGGAGGCCAGCTCTGTCACACAAGTGCCCATTGCCTGTCCCTGCCTGTGGTCACAGGACTACCACACAGCAGGAGGGTGACTAACCTGCCAGAGTACTCAGGCCTTACACCACCGCAAAGGATCTCAAAGAGGGTGTGGAAGTGCTGGTGCTCCCTGGCAGTGCTGCCATGCTGGGAATCTTTTCCCCTCCACTTATGCACACAGGAACAGTCCCTGCAGCTCCAAAAAGACCTTGGAGGAAGGATCTCGGGAAAAATAAAAAATCGCTGCAGGGCCCTTTATTTTGTTTAAACACACAGGGAGCACAGGTCCTCATTTACAGAGCCACTCGGTCAGAAAAGCAAAGCAGACGGTGAATTAGAAAGGGGATGACAACAGTATCACACGTAAAAAATCACCACCACCAATGCCTTGTCCTATCACTACATGTCCTTGGAAAAAGTCCATTCTGGCTTTCTTGTAGCCTCCCTTTAGGCACTGGAAGGCTGCTCTAAGGTCTCCCCAGAGCCTTCTCTTCTCCAGGATGAATAACCTCAACTCTCTCAGCCTGTCTTCATAGGAGACATGCTCCAGCCCTCTCATCATCCTTGTGGCCCTTCTCTTGACTCGCTCCAACAGGTCCATGTCCTTATGTTTAGGGGCCCCAGAGCTGAATGCAGTACTCCAGGTGGGGTCTCATGAGAGCAAAGTAGGTGGGGAGAGTCACCTGCCTTGACCTTCTGGACGTACTTCTTTTGATGCAGCGCAGGATACAGTTGGCTGCGTCATGTTGAGCTTCTTCTCAATCAGCACTCCCAACCCCTCTTCAGGGCTGCTCTCAATCCACTCCTTGCCCGGCCTGTATTTGTGCTTGGGATTGCCATGACCCACGTGCAGGACTTTGCCCTTGGCCTTGTTGAACTTTATGAGGTTCGCATGGGCCCACCTCTCAAGCCTGTCAGGCTCCCTCTGGATGGCATCCCTTCCCTCCAGCATGTCAACTGCACCACACAGCTTGGTGTTGTTGGCAAACTTGTTAAGGGTGCACTCAATCCCACTGTGCATGTCGCCAACAAAGATGTTAAATAGTGCCGGTCCCAATACTGACCTCTGAAGAATGCCACTCATGACTGCTGTCTACTTGGACATAGAGCCTTTGATCACAACTATTTGAGTGCAACCATCCAGCCAATTCCTTATCCACAGAGTGCTCCATCCGTCAAATCCATCTCCTTCCAATTGAGAGACAAGGATGTTGTGCCGGACAGTGTCAAATGCTTTGCCCGAGGCCAGGTAGATGACGTCTGTTGCTTTTCCCTTATCCACCAAGGCTTTAACGCCACTGTAGAAGGCCACCAAATTTGTCAGGCACGATTTGCCCTTAGTGGAGCCATGTTGGCTGTCACCAATCACCTCCTTATTTTCATGTGCCTCAGCATAGTTTCCAGGAGGATTGGCTCCATGATCTTGCTGGGCACAGAGGTGAGACTGATTGACCTGTAGTTCCCCAGGTCTTCCTTTTTCCCTTTTTAAAAATGGGGGTTATGTTTCCCCTTCTCCAGTCAGTAGGAACTTCCCCGGACTGCCACAACTTCTCAAATATGATGGATAGTGGCTTAGCTACTTCATCTGCCAGTTCCCTCAGGACCTGCGGATGCATCTCATCAAGTCCCATGGACTTGTACAACCTCAGGTTCCTTAGATGGTCTTGATCCTGATCTTCTCCTACTGTGGGTGGTTCTTCATTCTCCCAGGCCCTGCCTTTGCCTTCTGCGACTTGGGCGGTGTGCCTGGAGCACTTGCTGGTGAAGGCTGAGGCAAAAAAGTTGTTGAGTACCTCAGCCTTCTCCATGTCCTGGGTAACGCGCGCTCCCATTTCCTTCCGGAGAGGTCCCACATTTTCCTTGGTCTTCCTTTTATCAGCAACGTACGTACAGAAGCTTTCCTTATTGGCCTTGACGTCCCTTTCTGGATTTCATTCTGTCAGGGCTTTAGCTTTCCTAACCTGATGCCTGGCTGCTCAGACAATTTCTCTGTATTCCTCCCAGGCTACCTGTCCTTGCTTCCACCTTCTGTAGGCTTCCTTTTTGTGTTTGAGTTTGTCCACGAGCTCCTTGTCCATCCGTGCAGGCCTCCTAGTGGTTTTGCCTGATTTTCTCTTTCTTGGGATGCATGGCTCCTGAGCTTGGAGGAGCTGATCCTCAACTATTAAGCAGCTTCCTTGGGCCCCTCTTCCCTCCAGGGCTTTATCCCATGGTACTCTACCAAGCAGATCCCTGAAGAGGCCAAAGCCTGCTCTCCTGAAGTCCAGGGTAGCCAGCTTGCTGTGCACTCTCCTCGCTGCCCTAAGGATCTTGAACTCCACCATTTCATGGTCACTGCAGCCAAGGCTGCCCTTGAGCTTCACATTCCCCACCAGCCCCTCCTTGTTGCTGAGAACAAGGTCCAGCATAGCACCTCTCCTCATTGGCTCCTCTGTCACTTGGAGGAGGCAGTTATCATCAACGCATTCCAGGAACCTCCTGGAATGCTGGCCTTCCAGCTTCTTGGATAAACACAACCAAACCATGTGCGTGCTGCTGTTCCATCAGGTGCTCAGGCAGAAAGGACATGCCAACCATATCCAAGGCCTCTTTTGGGATGGGCCTAACAGGTACTTAGGGAAAGGGGTTCCCACAAGCAACTGGCCAAGCATGTGTCCTCTGCTGGCCTGTCAGAGACAACATCAGGTGTGAGCCTAAAAGCACATATCGCATCCATGACGCAAGGGCTGACCTACTACATCCATTCAGAAAGAGGTGACCTCCCAGTCCCCTTCCTAGCCATGTTTCTGCTGCTGGCCTATCACCTCCAGAGACAGAAGTGACTTCACGGCCACCTTCACAGCCTTGTGCCTCCTGCTGGCCCATGAGAGCCTGAGGCACAACTGACCTCACCACAGCATTCCCAGCCCTCTCCGCCTTGGGGCCTGTGAGCTGATCAGGTGCATGGACCCTCGCGTTGCTCTTCCAATGCCATGCGACTGCTCTTGGAACTCACAATCCCCTGCCTGCCCCAAGGGGACAAAAAGCTTCAGTTCAGGTTAGGAAAGGGGTTGAAGGTACGGGGGTGTAGAGCATGGGGAGGAGGGCTTTGGGAGTGAGGTGTTCAGGGACTAGAGCTCACCTTCAATCGTTAGGGGTTAGGCAAAGTTTTATTGGGTAGGTTTGGTGTTCTGCTGAGGGTCTGTGGTTAGTGTTAGGGAATGGGTTAGCTTTGTGGCTTAGGGCTTTGTTTACAGCTGGAGTGTGGGCTAGGGTTAAAGGCAACTTTTTAATGCCAGAGCTATGGGCAAGGAATTAGGGTGATAACTAAGGTAAGAGTAAGGGTAAGAGGTTATGTGTTTGGTCTTAGCTTGAGAGGTAGCTTTTGAGATTAGGGCTTAGAGCAGTGGATTCTCTTCAGGGTGAGGGGTAGCATCTAGGGGTAAGCTTAGGACTTAAGGTCAGTGGTTAGTGTCCTGTTTTCAGCTGGGAAGATAGAGTTAATTTTCTCTCTAGTAGCTGGGATAATGTTGGATTCAGTATGAGAAGAATGCTAATAACCCACTGATGTCGTCAGTTGTTGCTAAGTAGAGTTTAGACTAAGTCAAGGATTTTCCAGCTTCTCATGCCCAGCCAGCAAGAAGGCTGCAGAGGCACAAGAAGTTGGGAGGGGACACAGCCAGGACAGCTGACCCAAAGTGGCCAAAGGGGTATTCCATACCATGTGACATCATGCCCAGTATATAAAGTGGGGGGAGTTGGCCTGGGGTAGATCTGCTACTCAGGAACTAACTGGACATTGGTTGGCGAGTGGTGAGCAATGGCATTGTGCATCACTTGTTTTGTATATTCCAATCCTTTTGTTATAATTATTGTCCTTTTATTATTGTTATGATTATCATTATTAGTTTCTTCCTTTCTGTTTCATTAAACTGTTCTTATCTCAACCCACGAGTTTTTACCTTTTTCCTTCCGATTCTCTCCCCCATCCCACTGGGTGGGGGGAGGGTGAATGAGCGGCTGCGTGGTGCTTAGTTGCTGGTTAGAGTTAAACCATGACCATTAAAAAATGAGTAAAGGCCTAACATGAATGTTTTCACAGTCAGTGTGGCAGTAGCATCAAAATCACCTGAACAGATCTTACCTCCCAGAAACCTTTCATTTCTTATGGGCAAGCCCTTCTTCCCTCCCCCAAATCTCCCATCTCCCTTGTGCCCACTTCCCCTGACCTCCCCAAATCGTTCATCTTGTGGAGGCTCTATTGTAATGGCTGTCTCCCCACTGCTGGCCAGTCAGAAGTGACCTGACAGCCAGCACCCAAGGGGACCCAATGTGCTGCTGTGCTGGAGAGGTCCCTGCTCAGCCACCCCAGCAGTGCTGGAGGCAGGTGATGCCCTCTGCCACCCCTGAGGTACTCTGCCTGCATACCGGCTCATGCTCCAGAAAGGCTACCAGATCTCCTGGGACACATGGGTGCTTCAGCTACCCCAGGGCAGTTGCAGCCTCCATGTGAATGAGTAAATCCTACTGTGAATGTAGATTTTAGGAAAAACTTGACACCTCTGCAGAAAAGAACTCCGTGTAATAGCTGAGAGGTTTCCTCTCCACCATTGCTAGCATTTTTATGACTTTTCACTATTTTTTTTCATAGTTTTTAAATTAACAGCACCAAGGTTACATACCAGCAAGCTAATTATGCTCTCCCTTGCTACATAAATAATTTTATGCAGCCACTTATCACAGTAAATTTTCTTGCCAATGGTTGAAATGGAGAAACATTGCTCAGAAGAACTATTGTGTTTCTATTGGTACATTTTCTCTCTCTGCTTCTGCCTCTCTGTCTTTTCTCCTTCCCCTGCCGATTCTGTCTTCAGAGAGCTTTCCAAAGTCAAGATTCATTGCATCATAGAATAACTCAGGTTAGAAGAGACCAGAATGTTGTCCAAATTTCCTGCTCAAGGCAGGGTGAACTGGATGAGTGTGGTTGGTTGACCCTGTGCCCACCAAATCCGTTCTATCGCTCCCCCCCCTCATGTGGACAGGGGAGAGAAAATATAACAAAGGGCTTGTGGGTCGAGATAAGGACAGGAGAGATCACTCACCAATTACTGTCACAGGCAAAACAGACTCAGCTTGGGGAAAATTAACTCAATTTATTACCAATCAACCAGAGTAGGGTAATAAGAAATAAAACCAAATCTCAAAACACCTTCCCTCCACCCCTCCCTTCTTCCCGGGCACACCTTCACTCCCGCATTCTCTACCTACACCCCCCAGCGGCGCAGGGGGATGGGGAATGGGGTTTACGGTCAGTTCATCACACATAATTTCTGCCGCTTCATCTTCCTCAGGGGCAGGACTCCTCACACTCTTCCCCTGCTCCAGTGTGGGGTCCCTCCCATGGGAGACAGTCCTCCACAAACTTTTCCAGCATGGGTCCTTCCCACGGGCTGCAGTTCTTCATGAACTGCTCCAGCATGGGTTCCTTCCACGGCATGCAGTCCTTCAGGAGCAGACTGCTCCAGCGTGGGTCCCCCACAGGGTCACAATTCCTGCCAGAAAACCCACTCCGTGGCCTCCTCTCTCCACATATCTGCAGGTCCTGCCAGGAACCTGCTCCAGCGTGGGCTTCCCACGCGGTCACAGCCTCCTTCGGGCACCCACCTGCTCAGGCACGGGGTCCTCCCTGGCTGCAGGTGGATATCTGCTCCACCGTGGACCTCCCTGGGCTGCAGGGGGACAACCTGCCTCACCATGGTCTTCACCATGCGCTGCAGGGGAATCTCTGCTCCGGCGCCTGGAGCATCTCCTCCCCCTCCTTCTGCACTGACCTTGGTGTCTGCAGGGTTGTTTCTCTTACATGTTCTCACTCCTCTCTCCAGCTGACATTTCTGTGTCTCCCGCAACTTTTTTTCCTTCTTAAAAATGTTATCGCAGAGGTGCTACCACTATTGCTGATTGGCTCGGCACTGGCCGGCGGCGCGTCCGTCTTAGAGCCGGCTGGTATTGGCTCTGTCGGACATAGGGGAAGCTTCCAGCAGCTTCTTACTGAAGCCACCCCTGTAAACCCCCCCACACTACCAAAACCTTGCCACACAAACCCAATACAATGAGGTAGCTGAAGAGTTCCCCTCAGACTGCCATCATCCTCAAAGGAGCTAAAGGTGAGCTCCACCCCATTGTACAGGGAGAAAATAAGGACTTGCAACACTCTTGGACCTAGTGCTGGTCCCTGAGGGACACCGATAGTGACTGGCTGCAAGGAGGACTCTGAACCACTGATGGCACCGAGCCTGGTTGTCCAACCAACCTCCCGCCCACCTCATCCTCTTCTTCTTTAGTCCAGATAGCACCAATCTGGGTATAAGGAGACTATGGGAGACCATGTTAGGGCCTTGCTAAAGTCCAGGTACGCAATCTCTCTGATGACTCTGGCCTTTCCAAGGTGTTTGAGAGAGGTCTCACAATGAAACCTGCTAGCTCTGCCAGCACCTCACTGCCCATTCCAATACCTAAACCCTCCATATCTCACCGCTCCAGGGCAGTGCCCAGGACACAGCACACACCTGTCCAGGCTTTCTGGGCCTGTTCAGAAGACACCCACGAGTTATTTCTTCCAGCAGGCGAACAACTCTGATGGGCTCTCTGTGCAGCTCACAGCTTCCCTGAGAATTTTTCTCGGTGTCTCCCTCCCCTCAACCTTTCTGGTCCTCAGGCTGTAGGTGAGGGGTTTGAGCAGGGGCCTAAGGATGGTGCAGCAAAAGGGCTTTGCCAAACTATCTCGGGAGGGCTGTACTGGGCATCACACAGCCAGGGATGAGGATGCTGTAGAAGACAGTGGCATGAGTGAGGTGAGTGGAGCAGGTGGAAAAGACCCTCTGCCTGGCCATGCTGGGCAGGAGAGCTACCCCAGGGTGGCAGCTCTGATGCACACACAGGATGCCAGCATGAACAGGAAGGGGACGACTGGATCTAAAAAGAAGGTGATGAAAGCAAAGAACAGGATTTTTCTGGTGTCACTGCAGGAGAGCTCCCATGAAATCACAGAAGACGTAGTCCAGTCCATTGGGACCACAGATCTGTATCTGGGGCAAGAGCAAAGTCATTACTGTCAACGGCAGAAAAGCCCCTAGCCAAGGTGTAGCCGCCTCCTCAAAACTGACCTTCCAGTCCATGAGTCTTGCAGAGAGAAGCAGGTGGCACACAGCCCAGTACTGATCGTAGGATGTGGCCACCAGCTGGGAACACTCCATACATGCAAAAGGTACAGAAAGTAGTACTAGCACTGCTGTGAGCAGCGATGGTGCTGTCCCCAGTCAGGCCAGCAGTTGGGACAGGGTGGTGGAACTGAAGCAAGTCTTCAAGTTGTTGTCCCGATCCAACATCGGGGAAGGTTTCGATATGATCCCAAGAGAGAGATTAAGACACAAATGAGGTCAAATGCCATATACCCCAAAGAGATTTATTATCAAAAGTATCAAAAGTAGAAAATAGTAGCAATAGGATAGAATGGAAGAAAAAGCAGAAATCAAGCAAGCAGTCGGGACAGAGTTGCAAGGATAGTCACCACCATGGATCCAGCGGCGTCCCGTTGGTCATCAGTCTTCAATTGTTCAGTGGTGGGTGAACACCACAGCTTGTCTCCACGTTTTTTTAAAGGGCCTATTTTGATGGTGTATGCACATACATATTGTTCATGCACTGTTCACGTGCTGCAGGTTTCGTCTCTCACATGACCTTCATCTGATCAACACCAGAAGCCAGTATCTTATCTCAAAGACTACAGTTTCCGTGAGACTGGTAGCCTCCACATTTGTGAAAGCTGAGAAATGCCCCCGTCTGGAGAGCAATGCTGCTCATGCTTGCCAAACTCCTTCTAACTGCGCAGGTGAGAGACTCCACAGGCAGGTTTCTTTCATACTGTGTCTATTTGAGGGCACAGGCAAAAAAAGTCAAGAGAGGGCAATGTAGCAGACAGGAGTATTTGCAAGGAACCTGTCGAAGGCAGGTGAGATGAATCTCACTGGGACAGTGGGGGTGTTCCTGGAGTAACAGGGAAATTTCAGGGCTCTGTCAGGCATCCACATCTGAGCTGGCCTTGTGCACTCCTCATACACAGAGGGGTGTTCAGAAACAGGTGTCCTTCCTTTGCAGATGTAGAGGCAATGCATTGCAGCAGCTGTAGTGTCTCTCTGGCCTCCTGTTGCCACTCCCAGAGGGTGGGAAGCACCTAAGCCCTGTGGTGTATTGTCCTGCTTTGCACTCCTTTGAGATGCGCTAAGGCACGAGGGATGGGCACAGCAACCTCAGTTCAAGGAAGCACATCTCAGTGCTGCATTCAGGTGGTTTCCCCGGGGACATTACTCTCAGTGTGAAGTGACCTCAAGACACCGTCTGTCCCACAGGCCTTCACGACACCCCCAAGAACAGCTGATGGCATTTGTGCTCACTTAGGTTCATCTCATCACATGCACACACTGTCTTCCACCTCATAGAATCATAGAACAGTTTGGGTGAGAAGGCACCTTTGAAGATCATCTAGTCTTATCTCCCCTGTGACAGGCAGAGACATCTTTCACTAGATGAGAGAGCTCAAAGCCTCACCCAACCTGACTTTGAACATGTCCAGTGATGGAGCATCCACAACTTCTCTGTGCAACCTGTTGTAATGTCTCACTACCCTCATTATAAAAAAAAAAAAAAATTCTTCCTTATGTCCAATCTAAACCTAGCCTTTTCTGGTTTAAAACTGTTGCCCCTTGTCCTGTCACTACAGGCCTTGGTCAAAAGTCTCTCTCCATCTTTCTTATAAGCCCCCTTTACATGTTGAAAGGCTGCAAGGAAGTCTCCCTGGAGCCTTCTCTTCTCCAGACTGAACAACCCCAGCTCTCCCAGCCTTTCTTCACAGGAGAGGTGCTGTAGCCCTCGCATCATTTTCTTGGCCCTCCTCTGACCTGCTCTAACAGGTCTGTGTCTTTCTTCTCCTGGGGGAACCCAGAGCTGGACAGAGTGCTCCAGGTGGGCTCTCACCAGAGCGGAGTAGAGGGGGAGAATCACCTCCCTCAACCTGCTCGACGTGCTTTTTTTTAGGCAGCCCAGGATATGGTTGGCTTTCTGGGCTGCCAGCACACATTGCTGGCCCATGTCCAAGTTTTCACTCACCAATATCCCCAAAGCTTTCTCTGCAGGGCTGCTCTCAAACCATTCATCTCCCAGTCTTTATTGACAGTGGGGATTTCCCCAACCCACGTGCAGGGCTTTGCACTTGGCCTTGTTAAACTTCATGAACTTTGCATGGACCTACTACTCAAGCCTGTCAAGATCCCTGTGGATGTCATCCCTCCCCTCAAGTGAATCAACTGCCCCACTCAGCTTGGTGCCACCTGCAAACTTGCTGAGGGTGCACTCAAGCCCACTGACTGTGTCATTGATGAAGATATTAGATAGGACTCCTCCCAGAATGGACCCTTGAGGGATACCCCTCGTTACTGGTTTCCACTCAGACATTGAGCCACTGACTATAACTCTTTGGAGGCACCCATCCAGCCAGTTCCGTATCCATCTACGAGTTCATTTGTCAAGTCTGTCTCTTTCCAATTTAGCAGCAAGAATGTTGTGGGGGACCATATCAAAGGAGTTACAGAAGTCTAGGTAGATGACATCCGTAGCTCTTCCCTTGTCCACTGATGCAGTTACTCTGTGGTAGAAGGCCACTAGATTAGTCAGGCACAAGTTGCCCTTTGTGAAGCCATGTTGGCTATGCCTAATCACCTCCCTCTCTTCCATACAGTTTGACATGTCTTCCAGGAATATCTCCTCCATGATCTTACATCTGTACAGCACAAAGATGGACTTCTGGCCTAGGCATTCAGTGTCCCATTGTGAAGGGATAAGCCACCTGTGTGAGCTGGGGGGACAGTCCAGTGCTGGAAATGGCGCTTGTTCTTGGCTGGTCTGTGACGGTGGCCTTGGGGCAGCTTCCCTGGAGTGTACAGCAAACCTGGGCTCAGACCAGAGCCTGCTCTGCTGGTCCTTCCTGTCTCCCTCAGGAGGCCTGGCTGTGCAAAGACACTGCCACATGCTCCCACCCTGAATACCCAAACAGTTTAGCTGTTCAGTCATGTTTTCCTCTCGAGGGCACTTTCCTGGGCTTGTACTTGGGAGAAACATTGGAAGAAAAAGGGGGCTTTCTTATAGGAAAGATGGGGACAAACTTTTTAGCAGGGCCTGTTGCGATAGGACAAGGGGTAATGGTTTTAAACTTAAAGAGGGGAGATTTAGGCTAGATCTAAGGAAGAACGTTTTTACAATGAGGGTGGTGAAACACTGGGACAGGCTGCCCAGAGATGCCCCATCCCTGGGAACATTCAAGTTGAGGTTGGACGAGGCTCTGAGCAACTTGATCTAGTTGAGGATGTCCCTGCTCATTGCAGGGGGGGTTGGACTAGATGACTGTCGTGGTTTAACCCCAGCCAGCAGTTAAGCACCACGCAGCCACTCACTCACTCCCCCCCGCACCCAGTGGGATGGGGGAGAAAATCGGGGAAAAGAAGCAAAACCCACGGGTTGAGATAAGAACGGTTTAATAGAACAGAAAAGAAGGAACTAATAATGATAATGATAACACTAATAAAATGACAACAGCAATAATGAAAGGATTGGAATGTACAAATGATGCACAGTACAATTGCTCACCACCCACCGACCGACACCCAGCTAGTCCCCGAGCGGCGATTCCCCGCCCCCACCTCCCCAGTTCCTATACTAGATGGGACGTCACATGGTATGGAATACCCTGTTGGCCAGTTTGGGTCAGGTGCCCTGGCTGTGTTCTGTGCCAACTTCTTGTGCCCCTCCAGCTTTCTCGCTGGCTGGGCATGAGAAGCTGAAAAATCCTTGACATTAGTCTAAACACTACTTAGCAGCAACTGAAAACATCAGTGTTATCAACATTCTTCACATACTGAACTCAAAACATAGCACCGTACCAGCTACTAGGAAGACAATTAACTCTATCCCAGCTGAAACCAGGACAATGACCTTTAAAGGTCCCTTCCAACCCAAACTATTCTATCATCCTATGATAAGAAGATCTAAGCTTTCAGGCGCTGCCCTCAGGTGATCCCATTGTGCTATGGAAATTCTGTTATGGAGGTCTCCTGGTTTCAGCTGCAATACAGTTAATCTTCTTCCTAGTAGCTGGTACAGTGTGTTTTCAATTTAGTGTGAGAATAATGTTTTAACCACACTGATGTTTCAGTTGTTGCTAAGTAGCACTTACCCTAAGTTAAGGATTATTCAGTTTCCCATGCTCTGCCAGCAAGCAGGTGTACAAGAAGCTGGGAGGGAACATGGCCAGGACAGCTGACCCGAACTAGCCAAAGGGATATTCCATACCATAGAACGTCATGCTCAGTATATAACCTGGGGGGAGTTGGCTGGGACGGGTGGATCGCTGCTCGAGCATCAGTCAGCAGGTGATGAGCAATTGCATTGTGCATCACTTGTTTTTTCTTGGGTTGTTTTTTTTCCTGCTCTTTTAATTTTATTTTATTATATTCCTTTTCATTATAATTATAAATATTATTATACTTTATCATTATTATGGCTAGTATTGTATTTATTTTACTGTAGTTATTAAATCATTCTTATCTCAACCCACAAGTTTTATTTTTTTTCCGATTCTCCTCCCCACCCAAGTGGGAGAGGGGAGTGAACCAGTGGCTGCGTAGTGCTTTGTTGCTGGCTGGGGTTAAACCGTGACGGTACTTTTTAGTGCCCAACGTGGGGCGCAAAGGGTTGAGATAACGACAAACCTAACCAGAGCGTGTTAAAACAAATTTGTTATAAGCATTCATTATATTAGTTTAATAGTCGCTGGTCACAATGTCAATTTATTGGCTCTTTGAGTTGTGCCGCTCGTTCTTAGACTGGTGTTATGTATGACCTTACTCGCCATCCATAGTCCCTATGCTGCTGCTTATCACCCATAAGCTGAGGTGGATGAAGGTTTTCACTTTGCTGTACTATAGAACACTGGTTTATGGCATGATAAAATTATCATCCATGGGACTAATCCGGTATTTGTACTCAGCATTCTCATCACCTCTGCACTTCAGGAGCCTTCTAGCGGAAACTGTTAATAATGACACTTTTTACCTTTTCTCCTTGGAAAGCCAACCAATGGGTGAGGCACCTTTCTTCCCCTTTCCCTTCTCCTCCAGTCTAGTTACAATGGCATCTGAGAATTTTGAAAAATTTGAATCCCTTGGGATATTGAGACCTGCATGGTCCTATTGCTAGGAACAAGCATGTTGCTGAACGTGGTTCAGGTCTTATTTAGGGTTAAACAACTATTAAGAAGATCACCCAGAGATCAACCCCCACGACAGGTACTGCAGCTGCCCAGACCCTGGTGGCAGACATGGTGGCCACTCAAATGAGGGCAACAAGCCCTGTAGCCACTCAAACTCTGGCAACAAGCACTGCAGCTATTCTGACCCTGGCGACAGACACTGATGCTACTCAAACCCCAGTGATGGGTGAGGCAGCTGAACCAGAGCGTCAACCTGTGCCAGTATCAGTCACCCCTATACAGAAGAAGAAATAAAAAAAATTCATTGACGTAGTGAGGGGTGAAGATGAACCAGGGTCATCACAGGAAGAGGCAGAACCAGAGGTAATCAACCGATCTTTATCCCTGAGTGAGCTGTGGGATATGCAAAAAGATTTCAGCTGTCATCCAGGTGAGCACCTTATCACCTGGCTGCTCCGATGCTGGGATAACAGAGCCAGTAGCTTGGAATTGGAGGGTAGGGAACCCAAGCAGCTGAGATCCCTTTCTAGGGAAGGGGGCATTGACAAAACGATTGGAGAAAAGACACGAGCCCTCAGCCTCTGGAGGTGACTTCTGTCAGGCCTGAAGGAAAGGTATCCCTTCAAGGAAGCTGTTGTGTGTCATCCAAGCAAGTGGATTACCATGGAGAAAGGTATCCAGTACCTGAGGGAATGAGCCATGCGGGAGATGGTTTATTATGAGCCAGACAATGCGCAGCTGCCCACAGATCCAGATGAAGTCCACTGCACATGACCCATGTGGCAGAAGTTTACACGGAGAACACCATTGTCATAGGCCAACTCATTGGCAGTAATGGACTGGAAAGATGAAGAGGGACCAGCAGTGGATGAATTGCCTGCCCAACTCCAGCAATACAAAGAAAGTCTCTCTTCCTCCTTCATCTCAGCTGTGGAGAAACAGCCAGACATACAAACCAAGAAACTGTCCCAAGAGTTCCGGTGATTTGAGGATAACTTCTGCCTCCCACCTGTACAGACCAATAGCTCAGCTCTTAGGAATAAGCGTCCCTCTGCTCAAGAGAGAGGAGAAAGGAGGTACACACCATGGGGTACCCTGTGGTCTTACCTGCGTGACCACGGATGGGATATGATGAAGCGGGATGGAAAAGCTACCTCGGTCCTAGATGCACGGGTACATGAATTGCAAGGAAAACCAATCACAAATGGGGTTTCTTCCAGGCAAAGTGCTGCTCCAGTCTCCAGTGGGCAGTGTGAGCAGTGTGCCAGACAGAGTGAAAGGGCTGATCTTACTCCTGATCCTATGAGAAGGAATTCTAATCAGTTTTTAGAGAAAGCGAGTGGAGAATCCTAGGACCAAGACTAAAGGGGCCCTGCCTCCAGCCAGGTGGAGTAGAGGGATAACTGGGTTTACTGGACTGTGAGGATTCAATGGCCTGGCATGTCAGACCTACAAGAATATAAGGCTCTAGTGGACACCAGTGCACAGTGTACCCTAATGCCATCAAGCTAGAAAGGGGTAGAACCCCTCTGTATTTCTGGGGGGACAGGGGGATGCCAACAGTTAATTCTCCTGGAGGCTGAAGCAAGCCTAAGTGGGAATGAGTGGCAAAACCATGCTATTGTTGCTGGCCCAGAGGCTCAATGCATGCTTGGCATAGATTATTTCAGGAGAGGGTATTTCAAGGACCCGAGAGGGCACCAGTGGGCCTTTGCTATAGCTGTCTGTCATGGTTTAACCCCAGTCAGCAGCTAAGAACCACGCAGCCGCTCACTCACTCCCCCCCCCACCCAGTGGGATGGGGGAGAAAATCAGGAAAAAGAAGCAAAACCCGCGGGGTGAGATAAGAACGGTTTAATAGAACAGAAAAGAAGGAACTAATAATGATAATGATAACACTAATAAAATGACAAGAGCAATAACGAAAGGATTGGAATGTACAAATGATGTGCAGTGCAATTGCTCACCACCCACCAACTGACACCCAGCTAGTCCCCCGAGCGGCGATTCCCCGCCCCCACCTCCCCAGTTCCTATACTAGATGGGACGTCAGATGGTATGGAATACTCCGTTGGCCAGTTTGGGTCAGGTGCCCTGGCTGTGTTCTGTGCCAACTTCTTGTGCCCCTCCAGCTTTCTCGCTGGCTGGGCATGAGAAGCTGAAAAATCCTTGACATTAGTCTAAACACTACTTAGCAGCAACTGAAAACATCAGTGTTATCAACATTCTTCACATACTGAACTCAAAACATAACACCGTACCAGCTACTAGGAAGACAGTTAACTCTATCCCAGCTGAAACTAAGACACTGCCTTGGAGACAGAAGTTATTGAGCAGGTCTCCACCTCTTGGAGGAGCCTTCTGTTGAGGGGTTGCGGAAGGTTGAAGAACAACAGGTGCCAATCACTACCACAACAGTGCACCGGTGGCAATATTGCACCAAGCGAGACTCCCTGATTCCCATCCATAAGTGGATTCATCAGCTGGAGAGCCAAGGGGTGATCAGTAGGACTCGCTCACCCTTTTAACAGCCCCATATGGCCAGTGGAAAAATCTAATGGATAGTGGAGATTAACAGTTGACTATCATGGCCTGAATGAAGTCACGCTGCTGCTGAGTGCTGCTGTGCCAAACAGGCTGGAACTTCAAAATGAACTGGAGTCAAAGGCAGCCAAGTGGTATGCCACAACTGACATCGCTAATGCATTTTTCTCAATCCCTTTGGCAGCAGAGTGTCGTCCACAATTTGCCTTTACCTGGAGGGGCACCTGGAATTGATTGCCCCAGGGGTGGAAACACAGTCCCACCGTTTGCCATGCACTAATCCAGGCTGCACTGGAAAAAGGTGAAGCTCCGGAACACGTGCAATACATTGATGACATCATTGTATGGGGCAACACAGCAGAAGAAGTCTTTGAGAAAGGGAAGAAAATAATCCAAATCCTTCTGAAAGCCGGTTTTGCCATAAAAGAAAGTAAGGTCAAGGGACCCACACAGGAGATCCAATTTTTAGGAATAAAATGGCAAGATGGACGTCGTCAGATCCCAATGGATGTGATCAACAAAATAGCAGCTATGTCTCCACCAACTAGTAAAAAGGAAACACAGGCTTTCTTAGGTGTTGTGTGTTTTTGGAGAATGCATATTCCAAATTACAGTCTGATTGTAAGCCCTCTCTATCAAGTGACCCGGAAGAAGAATGATTTTAAATGGGGCCCTGAGCAACAACAAGCCTTTGAACAAATTAAACGGGAGATTGTTCATGCAGTAGCCCTTGGACCAGTCCGGACAGGACAAGATGTTAAAAATGTGCTCTACACTGCAGCTGGGGAGAATGGCCCTACCTGGAGCCTCTAGCAGAAAGCACCTGGGGAAACCCGAGGCTGATGCCTGGGGTTTTGCAGTCGGGGATATCAAGGATCCGAGGCTCGCTATACTCCAACTGAAAAAGAGATATTGGCAGCCTGTGAAGGAGTTCGAGCTGCCTGGGAAGTGGTTGGTTCTGAAACACAGCTCCTCTTAGCACCCCGACTGCCAGTGCTGGGCTGGATGTTCAAAGGGAGGGTCTCCTCTACACATCACGCGACTGGTGCCACGTGGAGTAAGTGGATTGCACTGATCACACAACAGGCTCGCATAGCAAACCCCAGTCACCCAGAAATCTTGCAAGCAATCATGGACTGGCCAGAAGGCAAAGATTTTGGAATGTCAGCAGTGGAGGAGGTAATGTGTGCTGAAGAGGACCCACTGTATAATAAACTGCCAGAAAATGAGAGGCAATATGCCCTGTTCACTGACGGATCCTGTCGCATTGTGGGAAAACATCGGAGGTGGAAGGTTGCTGTATGGAGTCCTACACGACAAGTCGCAGAAACCGCTGAAGGAGAAGGTGAATCGAGTCAATGTGCAGAAGTGAAAGCCATCCAGCTGGCTTTAGACAGTGCTGAAAGAGGGAAGTGGCCAGTGCTCTTTGTCTATACTGACTCATGGATGGAGGCAAATGCTGTGTGGGGGTGTTTACAGCAATGGAAGCAGAGCAACTGGCAGCGCAGAGGTAAACCCATCTGGGCTGCCGCACTGTGGCAAGGTATTGTGTCCCGGCTAGAGAATCTGGTTGTAAAAGTACATCATGTAGGTGCTCATGTACCCAAGAGTCGGGCCACTGAAGAACATCAAAACAACCAACAGGTGGATCAGGCTGCCAAGACTGAAGTGGCTCAGGTGGATCTGGACTGGCAACATAAGGGTGAATTATTTATGGCTTGCTGGGCCTATGACTCCTCAGGCCATCAGGGAAGAGATGCAACATAGAGATAGGCTCACGATCGAGGCGTGGAGTTAACCATGGACACTATTGCACAAGTTATGCATGAATGTGAAACACGTGCTGCAATTAAGCAGTCCAAGCAGTTAAAGCCCCTGTGGTATGGAGGGCCATGGCCGAAATAGAAATACGGGGAGGCCTGGCAGACTGACTGTATCACACTCCCACAAACCCACCAAGGCAAGCGCCATGGGCTTACAATGGTGGAAGCAACCACCGGTTGGCTGGAAACATGTCCCGTACACAATGCCACCACCTACAACACTATCCTGGGCCTTGAAAACCAAGTCTTATGGCAACACAGCACACAGCAGGACTGTGACCGAGCTGCCAGAGCTCTCAGGCCTTACACCAAGCCGGGGCTCAGAAGGAGAGTGTGGAAGTGGAAAGAGAGCAGCTCTGGGAAGACCAAGCACTGGTGCTGCCTGGCAGTGCTGCTGTGCTGAGACTCTTTTCCCCCTCCCCTCTTGTCCTGGTTTCAGCTGGGATAGAGTTAATTGTCTTCCTAGTAGCTGGTATAGTGCTATGTTTTTGAGTTAGGTGTGAGAAGCATGTCGGTAACACTGATGTTTTCAGTTGTTGCTAAGTAATGTTAAGTCTAAAGTCAAAGATTTTTCAGCTTCTGATGACCAGCCAGCAAGAAAGCTGGAGGGACACAAGAAGTTGGGAGGGCACACAGCCAGAGCAATTGTCCCAAAGTGGCCAGCAGGGTATTCCATACCATGTGAGGTCACATCTAGTATATACACTGGGGGGAGTGGGGGCCGGGGGATCGCCGCTCAGGCATGGACTGGGTGTTGATCGGCGGGTGGTGAGCAATTTCACTGTGCATCATTTGTATATTCCAATCCTTTTATTATTACTGTTGTCATTCTATTAGTGTTATCATTATCATTATTAGTTTCTTCTTTTCTTTTCTATTAAACAGTTCGTATCTCATTCCACGAGTTTTACTTCTTTTCCCAATTTTCTCCCCCATCCCACTGGGGGTGGGGGGAGTGAGTGAGCGGCTGCGTGGTGCTTAGTTGCTGGCTGGGATTAAACCACGACAGCCTGTAATGAGTTACATTATGAATGCTCTGCAAAAGGAAACAGGCAGTTAATTGCTTCTGAAAAGCACCCGCTCATCACTTTCCGCAAGGCATCCTTGATCTCCTGGTTCCTCATGCTGTAGAGGAGGGGGTTCACTGCTGGAGGCACCACCGAGTACAGAACTGCCACCGCCAGATTGAGCGATGGGGAGGAGATGGAGGGCGGCTTCAGGTAGGCAGACACTGCAGTGCTGATAAACAGGGAGACCACGGCCAGGTGAGGGAGGCACGTGGAAAAGGCTTTGTGGTGTCCCTGCTCAGAGGGGATCCCCACCACAGCCCTGAAGATCTGCACATAGGAGAAAAGAAAGAGTCCATTTTTAGTATCTTGCCCTGCACGGTCTGGCCCAAGGGCTACTGCATGAACTATCTCCCATTTAATTTGTTCAAAAGCTTGTTGTTGTTCAGGGCCCCATTTAAAATTGTTCTTCTTCTGGGTCACCTGATAGAGCAGGCTTACAATCAGATGACAATTTGGAATATGCGTTCTCCAAAACCCTACAAAATGTAGAGAGAGCCTGTGTTTCCTTTTTATTAGTCGGTGAAGAGATAGCTGCTGTTTTGTTGACCATGTCCATTGGGATCTGATGACACCCACCTTGCCATTTTATTCTTAACAACTGGATCTCCTGTGCGGGTCCCTTGACCTTACTTTAGTTTATGGCTTCTGTGGCAGTACACTCCCCCCTTCACCCCCCCATCCCGTCAGCAGGAAACGAAACTTCTCCAGGCAGGGAGAAGGGGAAGGAAACCCTGGAGGCCACAGGTTGAAATTTGAACTGGCCAATCGAGACGTGCCAGGTACACTGAGGTGACCCTCCTGGCCAATAGGGATTAAATGACCACAGGTCAGATTCAACGGGGGTATAAATGGGGTCCCACCAGAGGACATGTTGGCAGCCATCCTCAGAGCAGCGGGTCTGCAGTTGGGGACTCCCCCTCGGGTCGGGGCACCGCCCGAGGTAACTCCTCGAGGGAGAGAGCCCTCAGCTTTTAGGTGAGTGATACGTGCGTTTTGGAGCCATCACTTTAAATCTTGGGGATTCTTAAGTCAGCTGTGTAGCATTAATTCTCTTTACAACACTGAGCCTGTGGTTTTATGAAATGTTACCAGACTTCTAACTAACTTTTACTGAAGAATAAATGTGAGTTTTAACACCTGCTGCATTTCACTGTGTGTGCCTCCATAACAGGCTGTACGTGAGACAACTGCCAATATTGTCAGCCAAGGTCTTGTAAATTCAAAACATGGAGAAAAGGAACAGAGAGACAGCTCTCCCTATGGCACATGACTCCATTCCATCAGAGGAATACCTCTATAGGCCACCCTGAACATCATGAGGAGGGATAGGTTCCATTGCCCTTAATTTGGGCATCAACTGTCATTTCAGTTGGCCAAAGGAAATTCCCAGGAGCCACCAAGAAGAGGCACCCATATGTTGTCCTGTCTCTATATCAGCCTGCACATATCTTTGATCTGTCTCGATTACCTGCACACCTCTTTGACCACCTCTGGCACCTCCAATGTCACCAGACATTTGCATCTGAACACTGCACTCCTGGCCTCCATCACCATTCGTTAGCATGGGAGCTGAGACAAGGAGCTCACATGCAGGTGCCTATATAATGCAGACCTGCACTGAGGCAAGAGGAATCCCACCTCCTGTGGGTTTGTGGTGGGCATGGGAGGGAGCTGAGTCCCCTTCCAGCCCCAGGACCACAATCCCAGCATGAGATGCCTCCGTGGACTCAGCTGACTCCCTTCCCTCAGCAGGCGTAAAGGAGATCCCTGCCTGTCACTGTCTGGGTGTCCTGCCCAATGATGGCACAAGAAAGAGGCTGCCCAGGGAAGTGGCTGAGTCAACATCCTTGGAGGTATTTAAAAGACACGGTGTTTAGGGACATGGTTTACTGGTGGACTTGCTAGTGTTAGGTTCATGGTTGGACTTAATGTTATGGGTCTTTTCCAAGCTCAATGATTGTATGATTCTCAGAAAAGTTGATTCTTGGACCTAAGTCTGTCTCTCAGCAGAGCAATCACCCTGCTGGAGAGAAGTGTCTCTCCCCAGGAGAGGGAGGGAACATCAGTGATTGCTTCAGCCTGTTTCCCAGCAGGTTCCCCTGGAGGCCCAGGGACACCTGGAGGGAGCCCAGAGGGGGCAGAGAAAGTGCTGCCTTGGGCTGGTCCTCTGCTGCTGAGCTGGGCTGGGCTCCTGGCATGGAGGGAGCTCATGGCAAGCGGGCAGCGCTGCAGAGAGACAGCTCTGCCCAGGAGCAGGGCTGGGGGCCCTGCCTGCAGGCATCGAGAGGAGACCTGCAAGGCTGAGAGAGCTTAAAGGCAGTGGGGAGTGGGAGGATGCTGAGAGCTCACTGCAGGAGAAATCTTCACAGCCCTCTGCATGGTAAGTCTCTGGGTGCAGGGCAATAGAACTTCAGTTCCTGGAGGGATCTCCAAACACTGGCACATCTGACAGTGTATGGGATCTGGCAGGAGGACTCTCTTTGTTTCTCTGGCGTAGAGGAGAAGGATGTGCTCCAGAGCAGGGCTTCCCTGCTGCGCTGTCAGAGGGACAGGGCATGAGGGCTGCCTTCTGTCGGGGACGGTTGCAGGGGTGTGAAGCCGGGTGTGCATCCAGGGGTGTCCAGAGCTGTCCTTCAGAGCAGGGTCCTGGTGTTTCAGAGGCTGAGTGGTGGAGCAGGGACTTTGCTGCCTGCCAGGGTCAGCACTCAGCCTCTGCACAGGGAACTCCCCATGACAGTGTGGGGAGAAGGTGTGGGTGAAAGAAATGACCCCTGGAAGGGCAGAGCAGCGTGCTTCTGCTGTTGAGAGTGTGCTGCGTGGGTCAGATTTGCTCACAGCTCCAGCTTAGCCCTGGGCGTTTCCGAGGGCACTTTCAAGAACATCAAGGCAGCATTTTCCTAAAAAAGTAAGGAGTCTTTGCTTTGAATTTTTATCATCTTGGTGGGCGGGTGGCCAGCGTGAGACTAAAATTTATTTCTCCCCTCTGGATTAGGCGCCTAGACCCCAGTTGTCCTTAGGAATTGTCTGAGGTGCACCTTAGCCCCTGCACACACAGAGATGCCCCTGAGCAGTGCCTGGCTGCCAGGAGGGGTCTGCAGGGCAGAGCTGAGCACACAGCAGGTGGGCTGGGGTCTGTGAGCAGGGACAGGGAGGAGACAAGCAGATGGAGAAGCAGCTGCCGACGGGGACAGCTGCAGGCAGCAGAGACAGGGGCAGGGAGTGAGAGGGAGCTTCTCCCAGAAATGCCATGGGAGGGGGGATTCAGGCACCTCCCTGCCATCACCAGAGAAAACCTGTGGTTTTTTCTAACACCCAGCAGATCCTCTGCCCTTACAGCCATGGGGACTCAGTCACCTTCTCAGTGGGCTCAGCCCTGAAGAGAAGAAATTATCAAACACCCTACCATCTCTCCCTGTCCTGCCTCCATCAGCAGCAGCTCTGCAGTGGTTGTCCATTTTCATCCTCCTGTCCATGCTCCTCTTATTCTCATCACTGGACTGGAAGGGGGTGGGGCTGGGATTCGGGTGCATTTTGCAGATTTGTCCATGTGAGCAAAGATCCCAATCCCCTCCTAATCCCTAGGCTCCCAGTGATACAAATGACAAAACTCTCCTTTCAGGACACCCCATCTTTAGGACATTCACTTCTTTCCCTGCCAAAAGTACTCCTTAAGTGTGGTGAGAAAAGCAGAACAAAATACTCCAAAGAAAATCCCCTCGGCTCTTCCCCACTTTTGGTTGAATTGGGAGCGACAATGCTGAAAAGCTCTTTGATATGACGAGTGGATTCAATATTAGGTCGCTCTGTGTTCCTATTTAGCTCTTGCTGTACGGCAGGACTGACTCCCCCAGAGCCCACAGCAGAGCCCGCTGCTCCCAGTGCACCCTCAGCCAGCACCAAGCATATCTCATGAAAGGGACCTGCCAAAGGTCTTTCTGAAATAGGAGAGGCAGCTTTGGTGGGTTTTCTATGAGAAATGCGTTAGGTTTAGCTCAGAGAAGTCTCTTCTAACTTGTCACTGTCTTTCCCTCTTGAACAGTGCCTCATGCCTGGAAGAAGCTAATGTCCAACAGCAGCTCCATCACTGAGTTCCTCCTCCTGGCATTTGCAGACACGAGACAGCTGCAGCTCTTGCACTTCTGGCTCTTCCTGGGCATCTACCTGGCTGCCCTCCTGGGCAACGGCCTCATCATCACCGCCGTAGCCTGTGACCACCGCCTCCACACCCCCATGTACTTCTTTCTCCTCAACCTCTCCCTCCTCGATGTGGGCTCCATCTCCACCACTGTCCCCAAATCCATGGCCAATTCCCTGCAGGACAGCAGGGCCATCTCCTACAGGGGATGTGCTGCACAAGTCTTTTTCTTTCTCTTCTTGATCGCAACAGAGTATTGTGTCCTCACCATCATGGCCTACGACCGCTATGTTGCCATCTGCAAAGCCCTGCACTACGGGACCCTCCTGGGCAGCAGAGCTTGTGTCCACATGGCAGCAGCTGCCTGGGGCAGTGGGTTTCTCTATGCTGTCCTGCACACTGCCAATACATTTTCACTACCACTCTGCCAAGGCAATGATGTGGGCCAGTTCTTCTGTGAAATCCCCCAGATCCTCAAGCTCTCGTGTTCACGCTCCTACCTCAGGGAAGTTGGGCTTCTTGTGCTTAGTGCCTGTTTAGCATTTGTTTGTTTTCTTTTCATTCTTTTCTCCTATGTGCAGATCTTCAGGGCTGTGCTGAGGATCCCCTCTGAGCACGGACGCCACAAAGCCTTTTCCACGTGCCTCCCTCACCTGGCCGTGGTCTCCATGTTTATCAGCACTGGTGTATTTGCCTACCTGAAGCCCCCCTCCATCTCCTCCCCATCCCTGGACCTGGTGGTGGCAGTTCTGTACTCGGTGGTGCCTCCAGCAGTGAACCCCCTCCTCTACAGCATGAGGAACCAGGAACTCAAGGATGCCCTGTGGAAAATGATGAGCAGGTGCTTTTCAGAAGCAATGAACTGCCTGTTTTCTTTTGCAGAGCATTCATAATGTATCTCATTACAGGCCCAGGCTGCCTTATCAGTTGCCTGTTTGTGGTGGCCATGAGGTTTTCTTTGTTTTTCTTGTGATAATGTGCACAATGAAATTTTATTAGCCATCCCATATATAATTCAATGTCTACCTTTAGAATTTCACCCAGAGACTGTGTAAATGAGGCACAGTGCTCTCTGTGTATTTCAACACAATGAAGGACCCTGCAGTGACTTTTTTGCCCGAGATCCTTCCTCCGAGAACTTGGTGAAGCTGCAGGGCAGTGCCTGTGTGCAGAGGGGAAGGGGAAAAGTGTCTCAGCACAGCAGCAGTGCCAGGCAGCACCAGCGCTTGGTCTTCCCAGAGCTGCTCTCTTTCCACTTCCACACTCTCCTTCTGAGCCCCTGGCTTGGTGTAAGGCCGGAGTGCTCCGGCAGCTTGGTCACAGTCCTGCTGTGTGGCAGGACCCTCAAGGGAGAATCTTGGTTCTGAGGAATTGCTGTATTTATACTGGCTTTGTCACTCTGTCCCCCGCCCCACTGCCAGTTGGGACCACAGATCCCACAGCTGCCTTCCTTGTGCTGACAACACATTTAGAGAAGCCCTTCTGGGTTCCCTCCTCATGAATGGCCATTTCCATCCAACGCTGAGCTCTGGCTTTGCTAGGTCCATCCCTGCGCCCACAGGCCAGGTGTCTCTCTGTCTCCTGGGCAGGCTGTTCCCCCTCCAGCCTCCCTGCACTTCCTTCTGGTGTTTGACCTCCGAAGTCAGGGGGGTCCCCGTTCATCCACGCTGACCTCTTGCCAGGCCCTGCTCGACTCCCTCTGCATCGAGCTGGCTTCTTCCTGGGCTTTGAGGATGTTCTCCCTGAAGATCCAGGAGGGTCTCACAGCCCCTTTGTCCTCCAGGACAGTCTGTCCTGGGTTCAGCTGGGATTAGATTTAATTTTCATGGGAACCTGGGAGGGGGCACAGCTGGGAAAGCTGACCTGAACTAGCCAAGGAGCTATTCCGTACCATGTGACATCATGCTCAGTGTATATATATAGGGAGGGGGCTGCGGGGGGGGCCTCTTGGCTTTCGGTGGGGGAAGTGGCGGAGCATCAGGTTCTGGGTGATGAGCAGTTGCACTGTGCATCACTCATTTTGTATATTCTTTTATTAGTACTGTTGTTGTTGTTGTAAATTCTCTTTTTGTGTTGTCCCAGTAAATTGTCCTTATCCCAGCCCACGAGGTTCCTTTTTTTTTTTTCTTCTCTCCTTTCTGGTTCTTCTTGTCATTCCACTGGAGGGGGGCAGGAAGAGGGAGCGAGCGGCTGTGTGGTCCTTTGTTACCAGCTGGGCTGAAACCACAACACAGTCCAAGCAGATCTTCAGCTAACTGAAATCAGCTCTCCTGCAGTCCTGCACGGTTATTCTGCTAGTTGTCGTACTTCTCCACCATTTCATGGTGGTAGCAGCCATGGCTGCCCTCCTCCTTCCCATCCGCAGCCAGATCCACCCTGTCTGTCAGGAAGAGACCAGCCCTAGACAGCTCATCAAGTGTCTCTGTCAAAACGCTCTCTTCCACACCCTGCAGGAATCTCCTGCGTTGCTTGTGCCCAGCCCTGCTGCCCTCCCAGCAGACTGTGGGCTGCTTCAACTTGCCATGTCATCGAGGTCCTGTGACCATGAGGCTTCCTCCAAGGCAAGGCTCTGTGCACGCCAGCCTCCCCTTTGCACAGAGCTCCCCTCCACCTCCTCAGCCTCCACCTGCCTTCCGGAGGAGCCCTTGGCACCCATGGCTGCCCTGCTACCACTTGAGGTGTCCCACCAGGGCTCTGCAGTCCCTGTGGGTTGGGGGAGCACGTTGCTGCCTGCCCAGCAGGAAGGACAGTGCTGGGGAGGGGAGAGGAGAGGCAGGTAAAGGGGAAGGGTTGTGGGAGGTTGTCTGGGAGGTGAGTCCTGTTGCCAGAAGAGGATGATGCAAGGAGAGGCATGGTAGGTGGGAGGTGGATTTTTGAAGTCACTTCTTTGGAAACAACCTAATTGGCCAGGTGCTGAGGCAGGCCCAGTGATGTCACCTGGAGTGTCGGAAAACCCACCCCACAGCGCTGAGATCTTGGGAGAGGGGAGATGCAGAGGAAGGTGAAGATGGCATGGCCTGGAGGTGGAGTGCGAGGCCATTTCTGTTGCTGCTTGACTTGTTGCATCACAAACCCCGGTGTGGCACAGATGGCAGCTCATTCAGTGGAGAGGGGTAGAGGTAGGCAGAGCCAACATGGTTGGGCTGTTCCTTGTGTTGTCACTTCATGACAGCAGTGTGATTGGCCAGGAGCAGGCTGGCATCATGAGGTCATGAAGCACACCAGCTGGGAAGCCTGCAGAGAGATGACTGATGACTGGGCCCCTGGTGAGGCCCTGCCCTGGGGTGAAGCCACCTGTACGTGACATGGGAACTTAGAGGATGCGGCAGGAGAAATTGCGGGATGTGACAGAGAAGAGCGTGAGAAGGGACCAGCAGTATGGGCAGCACCCTGTATTCCAGCTGGGACTCACAGGTGGCTGCAGATGTGAGAAGTGGCCAAAGTGCACAGAGAGGAGCACTGGGGACCTTCTGGGCAGTCTTGTCTTGCAAGGCCATCAGTGCCTGGGGAAGCCATCAGGGATGCCCTTGAAGTCCCAGAGGACCAAGGCAATGGTATCCAAACTATCAAATTTGGGTACAAATGGAGAAAACCTGAGACCATTGGGGGAAAACTAATTGGTGATGGTTATGAATTGTGGAGGAGACTGGGGCAGAGAAAGAGAAGGGTCAAGGCATATCGTGGAAGAAGCAGCCTGTGGACGTTTGAGAAGGAGAGGGCTGCAAGGGCCCAGGTGCCTGTGGGGAGGTGGCTGGTCAGTGCTGGTCTGGCCAAAGCCTGTGCCCGATCACTGTGGTCTGTCCTGCTTATTCTATTGGTTTCAGCTGGGGTAGAGTTAATTAGCTTCATAGTAACTTGTAAGGGGCTATGTTTTAGATTTGTGATGGAAACAGTGTTGCTAACACACCAATGTTTCAGTCATTGCTGAGCAGTGCTTGCACAGCGCCAAGGACTTTTATGATCCTCACGCTGCCCTGCCAGCGAGTAGGCTGGGGGTGCAGAAGATGTTGGGAGGGGACACAGCTGGACTACTGACCCCAACTGACCAAAGGGATCTTCTGTACCATAGGACGTCACATTGGGCAATAAAAGCTGGGGGAAGAAGGAGGAAAGGGGGAAGGTTCAGAGTGATGTTTTGCCTTCCCAAGTAACCGCTACATGTGATGGAGCCCTGCTTTCCTGCAGATGGTTGAACACCTGCCTGCTGATGGGAAGCAGTGAATGAATTCCTCATTTTGCTTTGCTTGAGTGCACAGCCTTTGCTTTACTTATTAAACTGCTTTGACCTCAACCCATGAGTTTTCTCACTTTTACCTTTCCCATCATCTCTGCCACCCTGCTGTGGAGGAGTAAGCAAGCAGCTGCGTTGTGCTTAACTGACTACAGGAGTCAAACTACAACATTTATTAAACTCTGTTCCCAGCTTTTTTCTGTGTAAGTAGGCTCACTGCTGTGTTTGTTTGAATGTGAATGTGTGTACATGCTTTGCTGGTCAATTCTAATATACGGACCACTTGTGCAACCTTCGCACCCGATCAGCCTGAGAGGGGGAACGGGATGGGACGCGTTGTGTTGCTCATGGTTGTGTAAGTGCTGCTGTCGGTGTGGTGGCTGTCAAGGTGCTGTTGCCTCTTGGAGTTGTTCTGTGTTGGCTTGGCTGTATCCATCTTTGTTTCCTTGCAGATACCTAGATGGATGGGGAGGAGATGGAGGGGGGCTTCAGGCAGGCAACCGTGGCAGTGCTGATAAACAGGGAGACCACGTCCAGGTGAGGGAGGCACGTGGAAAAAGTTTTGTTGGCTTCCCATTGCCATCTGCCATCCCCTGCAGCATGTCTCTGGTCTCAAGCACAGCATTTGCAGACCTTGGGTCTTGGGCACTTGGTACTGGGTTTGCCTGTGACAAGCCTGAGCTTTTCCCGAGTGCCACAGCGGAGGTGCTGCAGCCCAAACGTGCTCCCATGCCCTCATTCTGGGGCACAGACAGGAGGAGCTGCAGTCCCATGTGCCACTATAGACTTTTGACATTGATGGAAGAAATGGCGAGGGGTGGTGGGACAGCTCACAGTGGTGCTGCCATGGTGCCTGTGGGCTGTGCAGGAGAGGCAGGCTGGAATGATGAGGAGGGGGATGCCCTCCATCTGAAGGAGTGTGTCGTATGCATGGAGCTCCTCTATGGGACATGGAACAGGTTGGGTGAGCCCTTGTGGGTGAGGATGAGAGGTCAGTCCCCTTAGCGTGGCATCCTGGTAGGAGATGAAGAACCTGCAACCAGGGTAAGGAATTGGAATAAGCGTTATTTAAGCAACCCAGGGAAGACTCCAGGTCCATGACCCCTGGTCTTATTGGGGACTTTAATGACCCTGACACTCACTGGAAGGGGAGCACAGCAGGATGCATGCTGTCCAGCAGATGTCAGACATCTCTTGGGACAACTTCTTTGCACAGGTGCCAGGCCAACAAAGGTGATGCTCACCTGAATCCGGTCCTTGCAAGAGAGGGAGTGCTGATCATGGATGTGAAAACTAGCATCAGCCTGGGCTGCAGTGGCCATGAAATAGTGGGAGAAGATTTTAGCCTCTTCAGGGGACTTTTCATGGTAGTGCCATGGGCAGCAGCATTCAAAGTCAGCAGCAGCCAGTACAGTTGGTCTTTCAGGAAAGCATCTTCCAAGCACAAGAACTGTCCAGACTGCTAAGCAGGAAAACAAGCTGACATTTCAGGAGAGCAGCTTGGCTAAAAAGGAACTCATTCAGGAAGCTCCACAGAAGAAAGGAAGCATTCAGGAGGTGGATGCAAGGACTGATGATGGAGGAAATTGGAAATAGGGATGGCTTTAAGGAAGCCAATGCTTCCCTCGTGTGGACCTTTGCAAGAGGTTCAAGGGCATCAAGAGAAGCTGTTACTCCTTCAAGAAGAGTTTAAGGGAAAAAACCCCAAAGATAGTATGTGGCCACTGCTGAATGTAGTAGGGGCAGGTGTAGATAGAGCTGACATACTCTATATCCTCTTTGCCTTAGTCTTCCCCAGCAAGATCTCCCAAGCCTTTGTGCCTCGAGACAGGACTCTGGAGGAAAACAGCCAGAGGTGGATGGGTATCAAGCCAGGGATCACTTGAGTAAACACAATCATTACCAGTCTATGGGACAGGAGGGGCAGCATCCCTGGGAGCTGAGTGAGCAGGCCAATGTCACTGTGAGGCCACTCATCATCATCTTTGAAAGGTCATAGAGTCTGGGGCAACTTCCTGATGACTGGAAGCAGCCAAATGTTGTACACACCTTTCAAAAATGCTCAAAGAATGAGCAGGGGAATGGAAGGCTGTGCTCCTAAGCGTGTCCACTAGAATCCCCTTTCTGGATATCTGAAAGGAAGGTGAATGTATCTACCCAGAGTCGATTGTGTCTGGCATTCCTCTTTGCTTTGTATGATGAAAGGACAGGATTGCTGGAGAGGGGAAGAGCAAAGGGTGTCTTCAACCTGGAGATCAGCAAGGCT
Source organism: Necrosyrtes monachus (assembly GCA_037953605.1). NCBI lineage: Eukaryota > Metazoa > Chordata > Aves > Accipitriformes > Accipitridae > Necrosyrtes > Necrosyrtes monachus. Next base: position 22,287 of record JAZGTQ010000651.1, on the reverse strand, counting down.
TTCAGCATCATGCCCCACCATATTCAATGTGAGGATGTTATGGTCTGCATGGATGGATAAATAGAAGGGTAAAAACCAGCTGGACGGGTGGGCTCGTAGGGTCGTGGTCAATGCCTGGTGCTCTGCCTGGAGGCACTGAGCTAGTAGGGTCCAGCAGGGCTCTATCAGGCAAGCTGCCCTGTTTAATATCTGGAGGAGATGAGAGAGTGATTTTGCATGACATTTGTCAAAGAGATCACATTGAGGAGCGCAGGGCAGTGCTGGAGGGCAGGGCTGCCATCCCAAAGGACACAGTCAGTCAGGAGGGATGGGCCACTCAAAACCTCATGCTGTCCAGTAAAGGTTCATCCAAAATCCTGTTCCTAAAGTGGATGAAGGCTCTGAAATGACATAGGACAGGGACTGCCTAGTTGCCGCACTTCTCTGCTGCGACAATCTAGGGAAAACGACACATCGCCAGGGACTCGCCCTGGGGAGAAAACGGACCAACACAGATACTGTGGATCAAGCGATTTCTCCGTTTATTAGCTGCGCAATACTTGGTTATATAGTGGTTTAGTATCTATTCACGCGTAGGTCATTTGTTGATTGGTTAACATGTGCCGTTCACGCATCTAAACAATAGTCTAATTGGATAATGTCTTCTGATCACGCGAATGATGTCTTCTGCCCGTATTCTGTCTTGCATCCCGCTGTCCGTCACGTACGCCCGACCTTGTTCTACTTTCTGTGCCTGCTTTATCAAACTTGTCCTTGAGCAGTATCTACTTTGTGCTGCCCAGCAAACTTGTCAGCAAACTTGAACAATCGTGTCTTATGTAGTTTCTTTAACAATTATGCCTTGTACCGTTTCTTCTCCGTTCGTGCCTTGTTCCCCTACACCTAGTCGCATAGCAGCTCTGCAGGAAAGGCTCTGCTGATCCCTGGGTCACATTAGGCAAAAGAGGAGCTATCAGCAAAGATGGCCAACAACATCCTGGGCCGTACAAGCACGAGCACAGCCAGCAGAAGTGATCAGCACTTGTTACACCACAGCCAGCATACTTGTCCAGGTTTTGGTTCCTCGCAATGCCAGAGAGACACTGGCAAGCTGGAGAGCCGCAAAAGTTCAGCGGAGGGCCACAGAGATGGTGAGTGTTGGAGCACTTGCCCTGCTAGGAGAGGCTGAGGGAGCTGGGCTTGTTCAGAGTGGAGAATGGAGGGCTTTGCAGAGAGGGTGTAACAGACATGCCTTGCCTACGGAGAGGTTTCCAAGAAGACCCTGTGGTGCAAGGCAGGAGCACAGGAGGCAATGAGCTGAAACACGCGAGGGTCATGCCCAGTATAGGGAGAAACTTTTTTCAACGTGAAGACAGTCGTCAGACATGGGAAGCCGTTTCCCAGAGAATGCGCTGCCTCCATCCCTGGCAGTTTCTCAGACCCATCTGGATAAAACCATGAGAAACCCTGTGTAAGCCTGCTTTGCGTATGATGTTTTCTACAGATATCTAGCAAGGTCCCTTCCAGCCTGATGACACTTTCATTCCTCACCCTTCATGTCCTCAACATGAGGGAAAGCACTCAGGTTCCTTCTGACTGTGGAAATAATTCATATCAGGTACAAGGCAGCATCACAGGCACCCCAAACAGTCCCAGTGACATCCCTGGCTTCATCTTTCATTTACTGGTTCCCTTCTTCCCCCTCTCAAATTCTGCACCCTTATCATCCTCACACCTTCCAAGAAGTCCAGCCTACCCTGGCTGGCTGGGATGGAGTTAATTTTCTTCATAGCAGCCTGTATGGTTCCATGTTTGGGATTTGTGACCAAACCAGTGTTGATAACACACCCATGTTTTAGCTACTGCTGAACAGTGCTTGCACAGGGCCAAGGCTTTTGCCATTCCTCATGCTTCTCTGCCAGTGAGTAGGCTGGGAGTGGGCAAGAAGTTATGAGGGGGCACAGCCAGGATGACTGACCCAAGGGATATCCCATCCCATATGATGTCATGCTCAGCGATAAAAGCTGGCAGAAGAAGAAGGAAGAGGGGGAACATTTGGATTTACACCATTTCTCTTCCCCAATAACTGTTACTGGTGAGAGAGCCCTGCTTTCCTGGAAAGACTAAACACCTGCCTGCCAATAGGAAGCAGTGAATGAATTCCTTGTTTTCCTTTGCTTGTGGGCACAGCTTTTGCTTTTTACCTATTCAAGTCTCCTCATCTTGACCCTTGAGTTGTTCTTACTTTGCCCTTCCGATTCTTTCCCCATCCCTCAGGAGAGGGGAGTGAGTGATCAGCTGGGTGGGGGCTTAGCAGCTACGTTGTGGACTTTTTTCTATTTTCACTACAAAGAGTAACGGTACCATGCCCCAGAATTTCCTCTCCTTCTTGATGATGATAAACGTAATATCTTGACCTTTACTCCTGTCATTCATTCTTACTTGACAAGACAGCTATAATTTCAGAGTATTTAGCCTCTGGCAGGATGTTTTTAGAGCAGTGCTTTTTCTCTCATTGCTAACTCTTTCTTATCCTTTCATGGTAACACCTCTCAGACAATGTTGCCCCTAATTCATTTCTGCGCTCTATCTTTCATCCTTATTTCAAGTGTGTCTGTGTTTGTGTGTGTGTGTGAGGAGTTAATTGTTTTACAAAAAAATGTCAAGGGACAGATCTGAAACTGGAGAAAAGCACAAAGCAGGCCAAATGTTTATGTGGCGGACACTGATACACCACCATTCTCTTCATTTTTGGATCGCTGAAAACCTAATCCTTCAGCAGAGTGCCTGCAAGGTCTGAAGTCCCTCCATCTGCCCTGTAGGTCAGCATTGAAAGTGAAATTACTCCAGTCAGAGGTGGTGTTCTGATTCTCCTCACAGCCTAAAACACGACAGGGTCAGGAGATATTCCAGGACACCTCAAGGGGCATCGTACTCCTCTGGACCAAAAGGTGGAATCTCAGGCCTCATGGCATACCAATACATGTGTTCAGGGATCTGGTCAAATGACCCATCTCCGTCTCTGTAGTGGTGCTTGAGTTTGCTCAAGGAACCCTTGAGTTGATCCCCATCCACCGCTGGTTGTCCTCCTCCACAGGAGGAGAACACAGGGGGCATCCCCTCAACACAGGGGGTATCCCCCATCCCCATCCTCCCTGCCAGTCTCTCCAGCAGAGGCTGTTTTGCTCCACTGCAGAACCCCATGCCAGCAAGCTGTCCCACCACATCTCATTTAATGCAAAACCGCCACAGCTGTGCAACAAGCCACGGGGCTCTTCCAAACTGTAAAAATAGCCCGTTGCTGCTGTCACCGTCACATCCCCTTGTCCCACTGAAACCAAGCTGCGCAGCCTCTGTATTAAACACACCCATTGGCCGTGTTTATACGGGATACAAAACGCGCTTCAGCCACAGGGTAAAAGTTTCAGAGCTCATTTGTGCCTTGAACCTTTCTGAGAATTATTTGCCTACCTCAGTTTGTGGGAAGATGTTCAGATCTTACCTCCAACCCTGGCAAGTCTCCTTTTCCTTTAGGATTTAGTATTTTGAGTACTGAAAGATTAAGAGAGGTACTCTCCTTGCCATTTTGTGCATTGGTGCCAAAATTGATCTGTACCTTCAGACTATGTAAATAAGGGCATTTATGCCACAGACTTTCCTTTGGTTGTGGTGATGCCAGAGGTGAAAGACAGGGGTTTGGTTCCCTCTGCAGGAACTCTGCAGAGATGCAGAGAGCGTGCATGGTTTCCTCACCGTTCCTTCCTTACCAGCGCGCTAAGGGACATTTGCTACTACACTGTCAGGGGAGGTTCGGACTTGATGTGAGGAGACGTTTCTTTCCCAAGAGGGTGGTCACACCCTGAAACAGGCTTCCTGGAGAGGTGGTGGATGCCCCGTGCCTGTCAGTGTTGAAGAGGCATTTGGACAATGCCCTTAATTCCATGCTTGGAACTTTTGGTCAGCCCTGAAATGGTCGGGTAGTTGGACTAAGTGATCGTTGTAGCTGAACTGTTCTATTCTAGTCTAGTCTAGTCTGTTCTGTTCTATTCCACTCTGTTCCCTGTGCTCACCATGAGTCAAACACCAATGAGAGTGTTATTTGCCTGAAATGCCAGGGGGGTTTCAGCTCCAAAAACACTTTGAAGGACACAGAACACAAAGGTTACAAGTGGAAACAGGATATTATTTTTATTTTTCTGAGTCTGTTTCAGAGCCGATGCTCACAAGCATTAACACCGTATGTCTGTGTAGCCAGGAGCAGGCTGATGCATTCTTCAGTTGAGCTTGAGAAAACATCCTTTGCAGCCTGGCAAAGGCAAGTCACAGAGCTACAGAAAGTAGCAGCAGGAATACAGGCCAAGCAGTCCCTGTATCCTGAAGACTGAGAATGTGAAGAATGAGGATCAGGACCGACCACACACAAAAGAAGAGGAAGAAGAAGAAGAAGGAGATGTGCAGTACTGTGGGGTATTTTCCAAAGTACAACAGGTAGAGGTGAAAAGTGTATTTTTGCGTTCGGAAACTTGCTCCTTGGCCAACGATGCATGAAAGGCGTTCTCCTGCCGGCCCTGAGCTCAATTTGCATGCAGGGAGAGGTGAAAAGTGGCAGCTCCTGGTGGGGCAGCAAGCCTGGAGCCCTTCCAAGCAGAGGCCGTTTTGCCCAAGCCAGAACCCCTGGGGAAATGGAGCTCAGGGAAGAGCAGATCTCGCTCCCGCTCCAGACTTGCACTGGGCAAGAGAGCCCGAGAGAGCCAGGGCACGAGCGGTGCCTTGGAGGTGCAAGAGCAGCAGGCAGGGACCTAGCCGAAAGGGCCCAGAGGAGCCCTGACAAGCGGTCCTGCTCAGTGCTGCAGAGGAAGGCAAAAAACCCCCAGGCCCAGTGCCAATCTGCCCCGGGGGAAAATTCCTTCCTGACCCCAGAGCTGGCGATCGGCTATTCCCTGAGCACGTGAGCAAGACCTGCCTCCTGGTCCCACAGGCTGGTCATGCCTCCCAGGGGATGCCCAGCCCCAGATTTCTTCAAGGCAGATACACAAGATGATTTTACTCCTTTGGAGGAAGCACTTTCCTCTGGGATCCGCCTGAAACTCCTCCCAGGCATCTCACAGAGTCTTTTGTCCTCTGCTTTACCTACCTAAGATCTCAGGTGTCAGCCCCAGACTCCCCCAAGGAAGCTACCCTTGAGGTTTTTTCTTTTTTGGTGGAAGCTCTCCCCTCTGGGATCCACATGTGACTCCTCCCAGCAACTCCCAGAGGCTTTTGACCTCTCTTTTAGGGACCTGAGATCCCAGGTAGCAGCCACAGACTTCTCCAAGGCAGCTACCCAAGATGAGTTTTCTCCTTTGTAGGACGCCCTTTCCTCTGGGATCCACCTGAGATCCCAGTTAGCAGCCCCAGACTTCTCCAAGGAAACCACCCAAGATGATTTTTCTCCTTTGCAGGAAGCTCCTCCTCCGGGATTGACCCAAGACTCCTCCCAGGCATCTCCCAGAGTCTTTTGACCTCTGCTTTACATACCTAAGATCCCAGGTAGCAGTCCCAGACTTCTCCAAGGAAGCTACCCTTGAGGTTTTTTTTCTTTTTTGGAGGAAGCTCTCCCTCCAGCATCCCCCTGTTAAGCTCACCTCAGCCTCTGATATAGACAATTCTTGGCATCCCCCCGTCACTCCAGGGATCCAGATGGGTTCTGTGCCCCTATACCCTGATGGCACCAGTGTACGCTGTGCACTAGTGTCTACCAAAGGCTTATACTTCTGTGGGTCTGATGTCCCAGGCCATCAAACCCACACAGTCCAGTATATCTGGTCATTCCTTTCCTCCTCCTGGCCGAAGGCAGGGACCCTCTATTGCTGTTCCTCGTCAGAGTATTCACTGTCTGACCCTTGCGGTGCCAGACCACAAGTCCCCTCACCAGAATCAAGGGAGGTGATTTCAGTTCTTCTATGCCTGGAGGATCACTGATGGCTTTCTTGGGCCTCTACAGTAACTACGCTGACGGCCTTCTTCTCAGGTGTCCTGGTTTCAGCTGGGATAGAGTTAATTGTCTTCCTAGTAGCTGGTACGGTGCTATGTTTTGAGTTCAGTATGAGAAGTATGTTGATAATGCTGATGTTTTCAGTTGTTGCTAAGTAGTGTTTAATCTAAAGTCAAGGATTTTTCAGCTTCTCATGCCCAGTTGGAGGGGTACAAGAAGTTGGCACAGGACACAGCCAGGGCACCTGACCCAAACTGGCCAACGGGGTATTCCATACCATGCGACGTCCCATCTAGTATAGAAACTGGGGGGAGTGGGGGCGGGGGATCGCCGCTCGGGGACTAGCTGGGTGTCGATTGGCGGGTAGTGAGCAATTGCACTGAGCATCATTTGTACATTCCAATCATTTTATTAGTGTTATCATTATCATTATTAGTTTCTTCTTTTCTGTTCTATTAAACCGTTCTTATCTCAACCCACGAGTTTTACTTCTTTTCCCGATTTTCTCCCCCATCCCACTGGGGGGGGGGGGAAGTGAGTGAGCGGCTGCGTGGTGCTTAGTTGCTGGCTGGGGTTAAACCACGACAGTCCATTTTTGGCGCCCAAGGTGGGGCACGAAGGGTTGAGATAATGACAAACCTGACCAGAGCTTGTTAAAACAAATTTGTTATAAGCATTCATTATATTGGTCTAATAGTCGCTGGTCATTATGTTGATTTATGTGTTCTTAGAGTTGTTGCTCTGGTTTTTGAAGTTCTGTTATGTATCACCTCGCTTGCTGTATGTAGTCCCTCTTCTGCTGCTTATCATCCGTGGGAGGTGGATTAAGGTTTTCACTTTGATGTATTGTATAACACTGGTTTATGGTATGATAAAGTCGTCGGTTGTGGGATTAATCTGGTACTTGCACTCAGCATTGTCACCTTTATACTGCGGGAGCCATCTGTGGGAAACTATTAATAATTACACCATTTACCTTTCCTCCTTGGAAAACCAGTCTATAGGTGGGGTACCTTTCTTCCCCTCTCCTTTCTCCTTCAGTCCAGTTACAATGGTGTTTGACAGTTTTGAAAAAGTTGAATATTCTTGGGATGTTGAGACCAGCACGGTCCTAGCCCTACTGCTAGGAATTAGCACGCTCCTGAATGTGGTTCAGCTCTTGTTTAAGGTTAAACAACTATTTAAGAAGATCACCCAGAGATCTGCCCCGAGGCTGGATAATTATGAGTGGCAGGGGGTGTGGGGTAGTATGGGCAAGTACCTAGAGAAGTGGGCATCTCCAATGTTTTGGAAATTCACCCCTGAACAAGTGCAGAATCCGGAAGAACTAGTAAGATATTTGGAAAAGGTATGCTGTCACCCCGGCAGCTCCAGAGAGATACAAATCACTGCAACGTGCTGGGGCCAGGCCCATGCCTGTCGAGCCCTGTTCGACACAACTCAGTACCCTCAAGGGGAAGAGAAGGTCTCTGGACCTAACAACAAAACGATGAGCACTGCGGTCACCCAAACCCCGGCAACGGGCGCTGCGGCCCCTCCAGCCCCGGTGACGAGCACTGCTGCTACCCAAACCCTGGCGACAGACGCTGCGGTTATCCAAAACACGGCGAGCGGTACTGCAACTGAACCAGCAGACCAACCTGCACCAGTATCAGTTGCCCCCGTACAGAAAAAGAAATATACAAAAAAATCAGTTCGCTTAGCGAAGGATGAAGGTGAACCAGGGTCATCACAAGAAGAGGAGGAAGAGGCAGAACCAGAGGTAATAACCTGTCCTTGAGTGAGCTGCGGGATATGCGAAAAGATTTTGGCCGCCGTATAGGTGAGCATATTATCACCTGGCTCCTCCGATGCTGGGACAATGGGGCTAATAGCTTGGAATTAGAAGGTAGGGAAGCCAAGCAGCTGGGATCGCTTGCCAGGGAAGGTGGCATTGACAAGGCAATTGGAAAAGGAACACAAGCCATCAGCCTCTGGAGGCGACTCCTGTCAAGTGTGAAGGAAAGGTACTCCTTTAAGGAAGATGTTATATGTCAATCAAGCAAGTGGACCACCATGGAAAGGGGTATCCAATATCTGAGGGAATTAGCTGTGCTAGAGATGATTCATCATGACCCGGACAACCCACAATTACCCAAAGATCCAGATGAAGCCCCATGCACACGACCCATGTGGCGGAAGTTTGTACGGAGTGCACCATCATCCTATGCCAACTCACTGGCATTAATGACCTGGAAAGACGAAGAGGCACCGACAGTGGATGAAGTGGCTCGCCAACTCCATCAATACGAAGAAAATCTCTCCTCCTCCCTACAAGCCTGCATTTCGGCTGTGGAGAAGCTGTCTGAGGATTTCCAGCAATTCAAAGAGGATATGTCCTATTGCCCACCTGTAAGGACCAATGTCTCAGCTATTAGGAGCGAGCGCTCCTCTGCCCAAGAGAGACAATATAGAAGGTACACACCACAAGGTGCCCTGTGGTTTTTCCTATGTGATCATGGAGAGGACATGAGGAAATGGGATGGAAAACCTACCGCGGTCCTAAATGCACGGGTACGTGAGCTGCGAGGAAAAACCACCACAAAAGGGGATTCTACCAGGAAAAATGCTGCACCAGTTTCCAAACAGAGTAGAAGGGCCGATCTTATTTCTGATCCTCTTGAAGTGACTCTGAGCCAATTTTACGAGAAGTGAATACTGGACACTCTGGCCAGAATTAGAGGGGCCCTGCCTCCAGCCAGGTGGAGGAAAGGGATAACCGGGTCTATTGGACTGTGTGGATTCGATGGCCTGGCACGTTAGACCCACAGGAGTATAAGGCTCTAGAAGACACCGGCGCACAGTGTACTCTAATGCCATCAAGTTATAAAGGGGCAGAACCCATTTGTATTTCTGGTGTGACAGGGGGATCCCAAGAGCTAACCGTATTGGAAGCTGAAATGAGTCTAACCGGGAATGAGTGGCATAAACACCCCATTGCGACTGGTCTGGAGGCTCCATGTATCCTTGGCATAGACTATCTCAGGAGAGGGTATTTTAAGGACCCGAAGGGGTATTGATGGGCTTTTGGTATAGTTGCCTTGGAGACGGAGGGCACTGAACAGCTGTCTACCCTGCCTGGTCTCTCTCAAGACCCTTCGATTGTGGGGTTGCTGAGGGTTGAAGAACAACAAGTGCCAATTGCTACCACGACGGTGCACCGGCGGCAATATCGCACCAACCGAGACTCTCTGATTCCCATCCACAAGTTGATTCGCCAACTGGAGAGCCAAGGAGTGATCAGCAAAACTCGCTCACCCTTTAACAGTCCCATATGGCCAGTGCAAAAGTCTAACGGGGAGTGGAGACTAACAGTAGACTATCGTGGCCTGAATGAAGTCACGCCACCGCTGAGCGCTGCTGTTCCAGATATGCTAGAACTTCAATACGAACTAGAGTCAAAGGCAGCCAAGTGGTATGCTACAATTGACATATTGCTAATGCGTTTTGCTCAATCCCTCTGGCAGCAGAGTGTCATCCACAGTTTGCTTTCCCTTGGAAGGGCGTCCAGTACACTTGGAATCGATTGCCCCAGGGGTGGAAACACAGCCCCACCATTTGCCATGCAATAATCCAGACTGCACTGGAAAAAGGTGAAGCTCCGGAACACGTGCAATACATTGATGACATCATTGTATGGGGCAACACAGCAGAAGAAGTCTTTGAGAAAGGGAAGAAAATAATCCAAATCCTTCTGAAAGCCGGTTTTGCCATAAAAGAAAGTAAGGTCAAGGGACCCGCACAGGAGATCCAGTTTTTAGGAATAAAAAGGCAAGATGGACGTTGTCAGATCCCAATGGATGTGATCAACAAAATAGCAGCTATGTCTCCAATGACTAATAAAAAGGAAACACAGGCTTTCTTAGGTGTTGTGTGTTTTTGGAGAATGCATATTCCAAATTACAGTCTGATTGTAAGCCCTCTCTATCAAGTGACCCGGAAGAAGAATGATTTTAAATGGGGCCCTGAGCAACAACAAGCCTTTGAACAAATTAAACGGGAGATTGTTCATGCAGTAGCCCTTGGACCAGTCTGCGCAGGACAAGATGTTAAAAATGTGCTCTACACTGCAGCTGGGGAGAATGGCCCTACCTGGAGCCTCTGGCAGAAGGCACCCGGGGAGACCTGAGGTCGACCCCTGGGGTTTTGGAGTCGAGGATATCGAGGATCCGAGGCCCGCTATACTCCAACTGAAAAAGAGATATTGGCAGCATATGAAGGAGTTCGAGCTGCCTCAGAAGTGGTTGGTACTGAAACACAGCTCCTCTTAGCACCCCGACTGCCAGTGCTGGGCTGGATGTTCAAAGGGAGGGTCTCCTCTACACATCACGCGACTGATGCCACGTGGAGTAAGTGGATTGCACTGATCACACAACGGGCTCGCATAGGAATCCCCGGTCGCCCAGGAATTTTAGAAGTGATCACGGACTGGCCAGAAGGCAAAGATTTTGGAATGTCGCCAGAGGAGGAGGTGACACGTGCTGAAGAAGCCCCGCTGTATAATAAACTGCTAGAAAATGAGAGGCAATATGCCCTGTTCACTGACGGATCCTGTCGCATTGTGGGAAAGCATCGGAGGTGGAAAGCTGCTGTATGGAGTCCTACACGACAAGTCACAGAAACTGCTGAAGGAGAAGGTGAATCGAGTCAGTTTGCAGAGGTGAAAGCCATCCAGCTAACGTTAGACATTGCTGAAAGAAAAGTGGCCAGTGCTCTATCTCTATACTGACTCCTGGATGGTGGCAAATGCCCTATGGGGGTGGCTACAGCAATGGAAGAAGAGCAACTGGCAGCGCAGAGGTAAACCCATCTGGGCTGCCACACTGTGGCAAGGTATTGTGTCCCGGCTAGAGAATCTGGTGGTAAAAGTACATCATGTAGACGCTCACGTACCCAAGAGTCGGGCCACTGAAGAACATCAAAATAACCAACAGGTGGATCAGGCTGCCAAGACTGAAGTGGCTCAGGTGGACCTGGACTGGCAACATAAAGGTGAGCTATTTATGGCTCGGTGGGCCCATGATGCTTCAGGCCATCAGGGAAGAGATGCAACATATAGATGGGCTCGTGACCGAGGGGTGGACTTGACCATGGACACTATCGCACAAGTTATCCATGAATGTGAAACATGTGCTGCAATTAAGCAAGCCAAGCGGTTAAAGTCCCTGCGGTATGGAGGGCGATGGCTGAAATATAAATATGGGGAAGCCTGGCAGATTGACTATATCACACTCCCACAAACTCGCCAAGGCAAGCGCTATGTGCTCACGATGGTGGAAGCAACCACCGGATGGCTGGAAACATATTCTGTACCCCATGCCACTGCCCGGAACACTATCCTGGGCCTTGAAAAGCAGGTCTTGTGGCATCATGGCACCCCAGAAAGAATTGAGTCAGACAACAGGACTCATTTCCAAAACAACCTCATAGACACCTGGGCCAAAGAGCATGGCATTGAGTGGGTGTATCACATCCCCTATCATGCACCAGCCTCTGGGAAAATTGAGCGATACAATGGACTGTTAAAGACTACGTTGAGAGCAATGGGGGGGTGGAACTTTCAAACATTGGGATGCACATTTAGCAAAAGCCACCTGGTTAGTCAACACCAGAGGATCTGCCAATCGGGGTGGCCCTGCCCAGTCAGAATTTTTACGTACTGTAGAAGGGGATAAAGTCCCTGTAGTGCACATAAAAAATATGTTAGGGAAGACAGTCTGGGTTACTCCTGCCTCAGGCAAAGGTAAACCCATTCGTGGGATTGCTTTTGCTCAAGGGCCTGGGTGCACTTGGTGGGTGATGCGAAAAGATGGGGAAGTCCGATGTGTGCCTCAAGGGGATTTGATTTTAGGTGAGAATAGCCAGAATTAAACTGTATGATATTAGTTGCTATATAACCCTGCTACTGTATGCTACCATTACTATAATTGTTATATGCTATATCCATAGTACTATAGTAAGAATCACTTAGATCAAGCAAGAAAGAACTGTGATAAAACTGAGCAAAGCGCAGCAGTGATGGAACCAGAACTGACTCCGGCATGCAACAATCCAACGGTGCACACCATCCTCCTGCTGCGTCAAATGTCACCTGCTCGTCACACTGCACTGAAGCCCAATTCTGCTCTACCGACTGAGAGGACTTTGCACCATCCCTCCTGCCCAGAAAGACTGGTATGACAGATGGAGCCCAGAGTCGGGAACTAAATGAACTCAACGAACATTTAATGAACATAATCCATAAACCAAAGGAATGATATCTGTGTGTGTCTGATATATATATATCATTGTTCATATGTCTCAAAGGGATGGAAAAGGTGATGATGGTTGACCAGGATGTAACTAAAGGTATGGGAACTGAGCATGACGTCAATGGTATAGAATAAGGGGTGGATACTGTCCTAGTTTCAGCTGGGATAGAGTTAACTGTCTTCCTAGTAGCTGGTAGGGTGCTATGTTTTGAGTTCAGTATGTGAAGAATGTTGATAACACTGATGTTTTCAGTTGTTGCTTAGTGTTTAGACTAATGTCAAGGATTTTTCAGCTTCTCATGCCCAGCCAGCGAGAAAGCTGGAGGGGCACAAGAAGTTGGCACAGAACACAGCCAGGGCACCTGACCCAAACTGGCCAACAGGGTATTCCATACCATCTGACGTCCCATCTAGTTTAGGAACTGGGAAGTGGGGGCGGGGGAATCGCGGCTCCGGGCTAGCGGGGTGTCGGTCGGCGGGTGGTGAGCAATTGTACTGCGCATCATTTGTACATTCCAATCCTTTCATTACTGCTGTTGTCATTTTATTAGTGTTATCATTATCATTATTAGTTCCTTCTTTTCTGTTCTATTAAACCGTTCTTATCTCAACCCGCGGGTTTTGCTTCTTTTTTCCCCGATTTTCTCCCCCATCCCACTGGGTGGGGGGGTAGTGAGTGAGCGGCTGCGTGGTGCTTAGTTGCTGGCTGGGGTTAAACCACGACACCTGGGTTGTTATTCGCGCGATTGCGAAGTGCAGCTGTAACTGCTGCAACCACAGGTGCCGCTGCAGTTTGAGCTTCTGCTTCTAATACCCGTTTAATCATATGTGCTACTGAGGCTTTTGCTGGCAACTGCGATAAAATTTGCCTTGTTTGATCATTTGCTTGTGTACAAGCTAGTTCTTTCGCAAGAACCGGCTTAACCTCTTCCGGTATGTCTGCTACCTCAACCGCTTTTTGCAAACGCTCTAAAAAATCCTGATATGGTTCATTAAGTCTCTGAATAACCTTTGTATACGGAACTCTCTTCTTTTCAAACTTGCCGACCTTCATAAATGCATTCCTAGCACAATTTGAAGAAGCTGCTATCACCCGACCTCGCAATCCGGCCTGATTCTGAGGGGCTGCATAGTCTCCGGTCCCTATTACCTGTGCCATAGAGACCCCTGCTAAATTATGTCCTGGAGTAAGAGCGTCCAAAACAACCACTTCTGCTTCGTCTTTAAACGCTTGCTCCCAAAGGCACATCAAAGGTGCCGTAAGTGCTGCATACGCCAACTGTCTCGGATCAAATGGTAGTAACGGTTGAGCATATATCACATCTAACAGAGCTTGCGTTCTTGGGCCATTCAGTCCATCATCTCTACAGCTCATCTGCCATTCCTTCACTAATTTGTAATCTAAAGGTTGCCATCTTGGTCCATCTGGAGTGATTATCAACGGACACACTAATGCTCCCCCTTCATCTGAAGGTTTGAAATCCACACCCTCTAGAACACAACTTTTCGCTATTAACTTCCAATCCGTAAACACCGGAGGTTGTGCCAGCTTTGAGCATGCTGTACTGTCTGTTCAATAGTCACCGCTAGATTCCTAAATTTCGCCAAAACCTCCGCTACCTCAGTGATCTGATTCTGTCCTGGATTCGGTGGGCTCTCCTCATCCGAGTCCGGCAATGGAACTGCGTCTGCTTGCAATTTCCTCCTAATGCAACTTTCTTTCTCATCCAAATCTATCTCCATCAAAGACATTGGTGGCGCACTAGGACCCGTGGTTGTACTACTCGCTGGTGAGACATACTTAGGGGGGTCATCTGCCTCGTGCGAAAACAACCCTGGCGGGGGAAGGGGTGGATACCCAGAAGAAGGATCCTCCAATTGCCCACGGGAGACTGGAAACACCAATACATCCAGAGTGTCCTCCACCCTTTCCAGTCTCTCTACTTGCTTTCCCAATACCTCCTCACCTCCGACACCTGCAGCGCCTTTACTCTCTTTGTCAGCCTGTACCTCTAACAAATCAACCACCTCTCCACCCGCCTCTCCGCGCAACACCGCTGTAGCCGCCATCCAAACCGCCTTTGCCTCTCTCCCCTTCCTCAACGCGGTCAACACTGAACCAAGAGCCGCGAGCTTATCCGCAGCTCCTTTCTTTCCACTCAAACACTCCTCCACCAACTCCTTGCGCGCAGCCTGCAGCCGCGATGCGTCAAATATCTCTCCCGGCTTCACTATGAAGCCCCGTTGTATCATCCACTGGATAAGAATCGTGACTGGAGATGTATGCACCCCACAGTCCACCTCCCTGCCTACCGCCTTTAATACCTTAATGATCGTTCCGATGGATGCCATCGTCACTGGCAGGATCGCTCCGAGGGCTATCTTCCAATCGCCTGGCCAGGCAACACACTCGTGCACTCCGCGCCCGCAATCACGTCGGGGTCACCAGTTGCCGCACTTTCTCCACTGCGACAATGTAGGGAAAACGACGCATCGCCAGGGACTCGCCCTGGGGAGAAAACGGACCAACACAGATACTGTGGATCAAGCAATTTCTCCATTTATTAGCTGCGCAACACTCGGTTATATATTGTTTCTAGTTTCTACTCACGCATAAGCCATTTGTTGATTGGTTAACACATGCTGTTCACGCACCTAAACAATAGTCTAATTGGATAACATCTTCTGATCACACGAATGGTTTCCTCCGCCTGTATCCTGTCTTGCATCCTGCTTTCAGTCACGTACGCCCGACCTTGTTCTACTTTTTGTGCTTGCTTCAGCAAACTTATAAAAATTGTGCCTTGTGCAGATTCTTTCCTTTTCCTCCCACAGGTACTGGTCTCTTCTATCAAGTAATTAGGGATAGGAGGAGAGGAAACGGCCTCAAGTTGTGCCAGGGGAGGTTTAGATTGGGTATTAGAAAAAAATTCTTTACGAAAGGGTTGTCAGGCATTGGAACAGGCTGCCCAGGGAAGTGGTGGGGTCACCATCCCTGGAGGCGATCAAAAAATGCGTAGATGCGGCACTTCAGGACATTGTGTAGTGGGCATGGTGGCATTGGATTGATGGTAGGACTCGATGATCTTGAAGGTCTTTTCCAACCTAAATGATTCTATGATTCTATGAGATGTCCCAGTCCTAAACTTGCTTGCATCCTCAATTTGGATGCATTTCCCGGCACTGCACAGCCCATCCTCCTGCTGCTGCTGCTGCCACCCTAAAATCACAACTTGAACTATTCCACATGACTGCCACTTGCTCCTGCTGGTCCTCTACTGGCCTGTAACACACTCTCTGCTAGGCACAGCCCGCTCTCTCCCTGCACTCGCTCGTGTCTCCCAAAAGGTTCTCACTTCCCCTGCAGTAATGAGACCTCACTCCAGGAGGTTCATGCATTCTCCAGGCTCATGCATGTTTCCTGAATTCCAGGCAAGTGTGGGTAGTGAAGGACTACCTTCTTTAGCCTTCAAAACCTGTTAGCTTTTGTTATGAAGGAACATAACAAAAAGGAGAGAAAGACAGGAAGGTCGGCTCATGGGCCGTGAGGAGCAGTGTTCAGCCACCCCCAGCAATGGGCATTCCCCATCTGCCAGGTTGAGGCATGCTCCCATGACAGAAACTTCTCATATAACCCCTGGTTTGTGCAGGGTCCTGCAGCCACACTCCCAGGGCACACCTACTCCTCCTCCACCTACAGACATCAACTGCTTTCCATTGCTGGGCTCAGGCATGGTTGTAAGGATTTGCTGAAACCCTGAAACATCTCCTTGATTCTTGATGACTTCCCTCCACCCTCTCTCGCATCACTACACACCTCCAATCACTGCCTAATCACTACTGAAAAGTTAAGCAGCTCTCAAGGCTTTCCTCAGCTGATGACCATGTGTCTCCATTCACCATTCATGGATCTGAGAAGCACCAGGTGAGGAAACACTTCAAGATGTGTGGGGGAGGACCTCCCTGGGGCACCTCTGTGCTCTTGGAGCTTTGAGTGCTTTTGCAAGGCTCCAGGAGTTCATTTGGTGCCATGCATTTGGTGTTCCTTTCTTGAAACACAAAGCCTTGTGCTGATCCAGACTCCCTCAGGGTGGCCTATTCTAACACAGCAGCTCCTGATGTTGATAAATTTATTCATTTCATTCCTGTCATTCAGCCTTACTTGACAAAGTAGCTATCAATTTCGTGGTGTGTAACCTCTGCCATGAAGTTATTAGACCAGTGCTTTTTCTCTCATTGCTAACTGTTGTCATTTAATGCAAAGAGCTCTCTCCTGAGGGGAATGCTTCTTTGCATGGGTACTGGGAGAGATCATTCTTGTGCTTGGAGGAGGCTGTCCTGTCAGGCCTGTCAGATGTGCTCATGCTCCTTCACCCTTCAGAGCTGCGTCCCGTGGCACCACCTGGAGCAGTCTCCCAAGTAAGTCAAAGACTTCTCCTCTGGAGTCCAGAGTCTGTTCTCTGCTGCTGGCCTCCCTCACTGCCCTTTGGTGTCTGAGACCCCACTGTTTCATGGTCATGACAGCCAAGGCTGACGCTGGTGATGACATCCTGACCAGCTTTCCCTTGTTGGCCAGGGTCAGGTCCAGGTGAGCATCAGCCTTGTTGGCCCGCCTAGCAGCTCTGTTAAGAAGTTGTCCCAAGATCCTTCAGGCAGTTGGCACCCTGTTGCTTTGCCTGGCCAGTGAATGCCAGGGCACTTCCAGTCCCCCATAGGCACCTGCTCACTAACCTGGAGAATTCCTCGGGTGCTGACAAAAGACCTTTTCTGTTTCCTCTCCCATCATCAGGTAGTTTGGAACTGCCAGCACAATGTCACTCCTAATGAATCCTCTGATCCTCAGTGACAAAAGCTAACCCAACCTGTTGCCTTTCACATAAAGCACCCCCATCAATCCAAGCTTCCCTTCATACATGGGGCATCCTCCTCCTCCTCCTTCTTGCCGCCATGCTACACCTCCTGGGGTTCCAGCCATCTAAAGGGATATAAGATTATCTGTACAATTCTCCCCTTACAGTGCTAGATCTAAGGAACAGCATTTAAGTGATGCCTGGCAGAGTCTGAGTGCCTTCCTTACTGGGATCAGAACAGACCAACACTTCCTGGTGAAAAACACTCTCTCAGTACCCTTGATTGCAGCCCCTCTGGTCCCATGGAGTGGTAAGGGTATAGTTTGCTAGGTAAGCCCTGGCGTGATCCTCATCCACCACTGGTTGTTCCCCTTTCCCTTCCGGAGTCCCACCTCAAAGCACAAACCCTGGGAGACCTTGCTGGCGGTAACTGAGACAAAGAGGACATAGGCTATGTCAGACCTAGCTACACCTACTCTCACTTAATGTATCAGTGGTCCCCTAGTATCTCTCTCTCTTCTTTAACTGTTCCTGAAGTAGCAACAGCTCATCTTGGTGCCCTTGAATTGCCTTTTGAGTTTCAGCTGAGTTTTGGTATGAACCATGGCTGTGCTTGGAGGATGCTGTCTTTGAAGGCAAGGTGTACCCAGGAACACTGTTCACATGCTTGGGCTCTTCCTTCTTTGGATAGTCAAGGGAGTGAATAAAGGACCCCGGTGTGATGTGCCTTGTGATCACGCAATGCCTGCAGCTAATGGGTAGAAGAAGGGACAGAATTTGCATCTCTGGTGGCATCTGATGACTGGTGCCTCTGACTGATGGCAACCGTCAATAGCACAAAGGCACCAAATCATACTCTCCGAGATGCCCTCTGGGGGGTCTGTCGCACACCATCCCTTGAAGAATTGCTTTTCGTGTAGGAACTGTGAATTCCGTGCCAGCCCTGGCATCTCCTGTAGCTCTGTGGGCCTGGAGCTGAACCTGGAATTGAGCAGCTGCTCTGAATTCTGTAACCCAATGTCGGGCTAAACATGAGGCAACTGCCAATATTGTCAGCCAAGATTTAGTGAATCCAACAGATGGAGAAGAGGAAGACAGAGACTGATCTCTCCCTACGGCACATGACTCCATTCTGTCGGAGGAATAGCTCTATAGGCCACCCTGAACATCATGAGGAGGGACAGGTTCCGTTGCCCTTAATTTGGGCATCAGCTGTCATTTCAGTTGGCCAAAGGCAATTCCCACGAGCTGCCAAGAAGAGGCGCTCAGATGTTGTCCTGTCTCTATATCAGCCTGCACATATCTTTGATCTGTCTCTAGTACCTGCACATCTCTTTGACCACCTCTGGCACCTCCAATGTCACCAGACATTTGCATCTGAACACTGCACTCCTGGCCTCCATCACCATTCGTTAGCATGGGAGCTGAGACAAGGAGCTGACATGCAGGTGCCTATATAATGCAGACCTGCACTAAGGCAAGAGGAATCCCACCTCCTGTGGGTTTGTGGTGGGCATGGGAGGGAGCTGAGTCCCCTTCCAGTCCCAGGACTACAATCCCAGCATGAGATGCCTCCCTTCCCTCAGCAGGCGTAAAGGAGTTCCCTGCTTGTCACTGTCTGGGTGTCCTGCCCAATGATGGCACAAGAAAGAGGCTGCCCAGGAAAGTGGCTGAGTCAACATCCTTGGAGGTATTTAAAAGACACGGTGTTAGGGACATGGTTTACTGGTGGGCTTGCTAGTGTTAGGTTCACGGTTGGACTTGATGATCTTAAAGGGTCTTTTCCAAGCTCAATGATTGTATGATTCGAAGAAAAGTTGATTCTTGGACCTAAGTCTGTCTCTCAGCAGAGCAATCACCCTGCTGGAGAGAAGTGTCTCTCCCCAGGTGAGAGAGAGAACATCAGTGATTGCTTCAGCCTGTTTCCCAGCAGGTTCCCCTGGAGGCCCAGGGACACCTGGAGGGAGCCCAGAGGGGGCAGAGAAAGTGCTGCCTTGGGCTGGTCCTCTGCTGCTGAGCTGGGCTGGGCTCCTGGCATGGAGGGAGCTCATGGCAAGCGGGCAGCGCTGCAGAGAGACAGCTCTGCCCAGGAGCAGGGCTGGGGGCCCTGCCTGCAGGCATCGAGAGGAGACCTGCAAGGCTGAGAGAGCTTAAAGGCAGTGGGGAGTGGGAGGATGCTGAGAGCTCACTGCAGGAGAAATCTTCACAGCCCTCTGCATGGTAAGTCTCTGGGTGCAGGGCAATAGAACTTCAGTTCCTGGAGGGATCTCCAAACACTGGCACATCTGACAGTGTATGGGATCTGGCAGGAGGACTCTCTTTGTTTCTCTGGCGTAGAGGAGAAGGATGTGCTCCAGAGCAGGGCTTCCCTGCTGCGCTGTCAGAGGGACAGGGCATGAGGGCTGCCTTCTGTCGGGGACAGTTGCAGGGGTGTGAAGCCGGGTGTGCATCCAGGGGTGTCCAGAGCTGTCCTTCAGAGCAGGGTCCTGGTGTTTCAGGGTCTGAGTGGTGGAGCAGGGACTTTGCTGCCTGCCAGGGTCAGCACTCAGCCTCTGCACAGGGAACTCCCCATGACAGTGTGGGGAGAAGGTGTGGGTGAAAGAAATGACCCCTGGAAGGGCAGAGCAGCGCGCTTCTGCTGTTGAGAGTGTGCTGCGTGGGTCAGATTTGCTCACAGCTCCAGCTTAGACCTGGGCGTTTCCGAGGGCACTTTCAAGAACATCAAGGCAGCATTTTCCTAAAAAAGTAAGGAGTCTTTGCTTTGAATTTTTATCATCTTGGTGGGCGGGTGGCCAGCGTGAGACTAAAATTTATTTCTCCCCTCTGGATTAGGCGCCTAGACCCCAGTTGTCCTTAGGAATTGTCTGAGGTGCTCCTTAGCCCCTGCACACACAGAGATGCCCCTGAGCAGTGCCTGGCTGCCAGGAGGGGTCTGCAGGGCAGAGCTGAGCACACAGCAGGTGGGATGGGGTCTGTGAGCAGGGACAGGGAGGAGACAAGCAGATGGAGAAGCAGCTGCCGACGGGGACAGCTGCAGGCAGCAGAGACAGGGGCAGGGAGTGAGAGGGAGCTTCTCCCAGAAATGCCACGGGAGGGGGGATTCAGGCAGCTCCCTGCCATCACTGGAGAAAACCCGTGGTCTTTTCTCCTACCCAGCAGAGCCTCTGCCCTTACGGCCATGGGGACTCGGTCACCTTCTCGGTGGCTTCAGCCCTGAAGAGAAGAAATTATCAAACACCCTACCATCTCTCCCTGTCCTGCCTCCATCAACAGCAGCTCTGTGGCATTTGTCCATTTACTTCCTCCTGTCTCTACTTTTGTTCTTATCACTGGATTGGGGTGGGAGGTGGGATTCAGATGCACTTCACAGACCGAGCCTGGGGGTCTTGCCATGCAGAATTGTCCAAGGGAGTTAAGTGTCCCAATCCCCTCCTAATCCCCAGGCTCCCAAAGATGGAAATATGAAACCTCTCCTTTCAGGACAACCCATCTTTAGGACATTCGCTTCTTTCCCTGCCAAAAGCACTCCTTAATTTTGGTGGGGGAACCAGAACAAAATACACAAAAAATATCCCCTTGGATTTTTTCTGCTGTTAGTTGAATTGGAAGCGACAGTGTTGAAATGCTGTTCGATATAATGAGTGGATTTAATCTGATATCACCCCATGTCCCTATTTACTTCTTCCTGCAGGGCATACTGACTCCCCCAGAGCTCACAGCAGAGCCCGCTGCTCCAGTGGTACCCTCAGCCAGCATCAAGCACAGCTCATGAAAAGGACCTACCAAAGGTCTTCCTAAAATACGAGAGGAAGATTCAGTGGGGTTTCTATGAGAAATGTGTTAGGTTTAGCTCAGAGGAGTCTCTTCTAACTTGTCACTGTCTTTCCTTCTTGAACAGTGCCCCATGCCCAGAGGAAGCTAATGTCCAACAGCAGCTCCATCACTGAGTTCCTCCTCCTGGCATTTGCAGACACGAGACAGCTGCAGCTCTTGCACTTCTGGCTCTTCCTGGGCATCTACCTGGCTGCCCTCCTGGGCAACGGCCTCATCATCACTGCAGTAGCCTGCGACCATCACCTCCACATCCCCATGTACTTCTTCCTCCTCAACCTCTCCCTCCTCGATGTGGGCTCCATCTCCACCACTGTCCCCAAATCCATGGCCAATTCCCTGTGGGACACCAGGGCCATCTCCTACAGGGGATGTGCTGCACAGATATTTTTCTTTCTCTTCTTGATCACAGCGGAATATTCTCTCCTCACCATTATGGCCTACGACCGCTATGTTGCCATCTGCAAAGCCCTGCACTACGGGACCCTCCTGGGCAGCAGAGCTTGTGTCCACATGGCAGCAGCTGCCTGGGGCAGTGGGTTTCTCTATGCTGTCCTGCACACAGCCAATACATTTTCACTACCACTCTGCAAGGGCAATGTTGTGGGCCAGTTCTTATGTGAAATCCCCCAGATCCTCAAGCTCTGCTGCTCACGGTCCTACCTCAGGGAAGTTGGGCTTCTTGTGCTTAGTGCCTGTTTAGCATTTGGTTGTTTTGTTTTCATTCTTTTCTCCTACGTGCAGATCTTCATGGCGGTCCTGAGGATCCCCTCTGAGCAGGGACGGCACAAAGCCTTTTCCACGTGCCTCCCTCACCTGGCTGTGGTCTCCGTGTATGTCAGCACTGGTGTATTTGCCTACATGAAGCCCCACTCCATCTCCTACCCAGTTCTAGATCTGGTGGTGGCAGTTCTGTACTCGGTGGTGCCTCCAGCAGTGAACCCTCTCCTCTACAGCATGAGGAACCAGAAGCTCAAGGATGCCCTGCGGAAAATGATGAGTGTGTGCTTTTCAGAAGCAATTAACTGCCTGTTTTCTTCTGCAGAGCATTCATAATGTAACTCCTTACACACCCAGCCTGCCTTCTCATGTTCTTGGTTGGGGTGGCGGGGGTTCTTTGTTTTTCTTGTGATAATGTTGTGCACAATGAAGTTTTATGATTCATTCCACTTCTAATTCACTGATTACCTCTAAAATTTGACCCAGAGGCTGTGTAAATGAGGCACAGTGCTCTCTGTGTATTTCAACACAATAAAGGACCCTGCAGCGACTTGTTTGCCCGAGATCCTTTCTCTGAGAACTTGGTGAAGCTGCAGGGCAGTGCCTGTGTGTGGAGGGGAAGGGGAAAAGAGTCTCAGCACAG
>JAZGTQ010000500.1:0-42316 GCA_037953605.1 Necrosyrtes monachus | reverse complement strand
CTCCGCCAGGGCTCTGTGGACTCTGCCAGGGCTCTGTGAACTCGGCCAGGGCTCTGTGGACTCGGCCAGGGCTCTGTGGACTCCGCCAGGGCTCTGTGGACTCGGCCAGGGCTCTGTGAACTCGGCCAGGGCCCTGTGGACTCGGCCAGGGCTCTGTGGACTCCGCCAGGGCTCTGTGGATGTGGCCAGGGTTCTGTGGACTCTGCCAGGGCTCTGTGGACTCGGCCAGGGCTCTCTGGACTCCGCCAGGGCTCTGTGGACTCGGCCAGGGCTCTGTGGACTCTGCCAGGGCTCTGTGGACTCCGCCAGGGCTCTGTGGACTCGGCCAGGGCTCTGTGAACTCGGCCAGGGCTCTGTGGACTCCGCCAGGGCTCTGTGGACTCGGCCAGGGCTCTGTGGACTCGGCCAGGGCTCTGTGAACTCGGCCAGGGCTCTGTAGACTCGGCCAGGGCTCTGTGGACTCCGCCAGGGCTCTGTGAACTCGGCCAGGGCTCTGTGGACACGGCCAGGGCTCTGTTGACTCGGCCAGGGCTCTGTGGACTCCGCCAGGGCTCTGTGGACTCTTCCAGGGCTCTGTGGACTCGGCCAGGGCTCTGTGGACTCTGCCAGGGCTCTGTGAACTCGGCCAGGGCTCTGTGGACGTGGCCATGGCTCTGTGAACGCCGCCAGGGCTCTGTGGACTCGGCCAGGGCTCTGTGAACTCGGCCAGGGCTCTTTGAACTCTGCCAGGGCTCTGTGGACTCCGCCAGGGCTCTGTGGACTCGGCCAGGGCTCTGTGGACTCCGCCAGGGCTCTATGAACTCGGCCAGGGCTCTGTGGACTCCGCCAGGGCTCTGTGGACGTGGCCAGGGCTCTGTGAACTCGGCCAGGGCTCTGTGGACTCCGCCAGGGCTCTGTGGACTCGGCCAGGGCTCTGTGGACTCGGCCAGGGCTCTGTGGACTCCTCCAGGGCTCTGTGAACTCTGCCAGGGCTCTGTGGACTCCGCCAGGGCTCTGTGGACGTGGCCAGGGTTCTGTGGACTCCCCCAAAGTTCTGTGGACTCGGCCAGGGCTCTGTGGACTCGGCCAGGGCTCTGTGGACTCTGCCAGGGCTCTGTGCACTCCGCCAGGGCTCTGTGGATGTGGCCAGGGCTCTGTGGACTCTGCCAGGGCTCTGTGGACTCGGCCAGGGCTCTGTGGACTCGGCCAGGGCTCTGTGGACTCCGCCAGGGCTCTGTGGACTCGGCCAGGGCTCTGTGAACTCGGCCAGGGCTCTGTGGACTCCGCCAGGGCTCTGTGGACTCCGCCAGGGCTCTGTGGACTCGGCCAGGGCTCTGTGAACTCGGCCAGGGCTCTGTGGACTCCGCCAGGGCTCTGTGGAAGTGGCCAGGGCTCTGTGAACTCAGCCAGGGCTCTGTGGACTCCGCCAGGGCTCTGTGGACTCGGCCAGGGCTCTGTGAACTCGGCCAGGGCTCTGTGGACTCGGCCAGGGCTCTGTGGACTCGGCCAGGGCTCTGTGGACTCCGCCAGGGCTCTGTGAAATCGGCCAGGGCTCTGTGGACTCTTCCAGGGCTCTGTGGACTCGGCCAGGGCTCTGTGGACTCCGCCAGGGCTCTGTGAACTCGGCCAGGGCTCTGTGGATTCCGCCAGGGCTCTGTGGACTCTGCCAGGGCTCTGTGGACTCCGCCAGGGCTCTGTGAACTCGGCCAGGGCTCTGTGGACTCGGCCAGGGCTCTGTGGACTCGGCCAGGGCTCTGTGGACTCCGCCAGGGCTCTGTGGACTCTTCCAGGGCTCTGTGGACTCGGCCAGGGCTCTGTGGACTCTGCCAGGGCTCTGTGAACTCGGCCAGGGCTCTGTGGACGTGGCCATGGCTCTGTGAACTCCGCCAGGGCTCTGTGGACTCGGCCAGGGCTCTGTGAACTCGGCCAGGGCTCTTTGAACTCTGCCAGGGCTCTGTGGATGTGGCCAGGGCTCTGTGGACTCGGCCAGGGCTCTGTGGACTCCGCCAGGGCTCTATGAACTCGGCCAGGGCTCTGTGGACTCCGCCAGGGCTCTGTGGACGTGGCCAGGGCTCTGTGAACTCGGCCAGGGCTCTGTGGACTCCGCCAGGGCTCTGTGGACTCGGCCAGGGCTCTGTGGACTCGGCCAGGGCTCTGTGAACTCTGCCAGGGCTCTGTGGACTCCGCCAGGGCTCTGTGGACGTGGCCAGGGTTCTGTGGACTCCCCCAAAGCTCTGTGGACTCGGCCAGGGCTCTGTGGACTCGGCCAGGGCTCTGTGGACTCTGCCAGGGCTCTGTGCACTCCGCCAGGGCTCTGTGGATGTGGCCAGGGCTCTGTGGACTCTGCCAGGGCTCTGTGGACTCGGCCAGGGCTCTGTGGACTCGGCCAGGGCTCTGCGGACTCCGCCAGGGCTCTGTGGACTCGGCCAGGGCTCTGTGAACTCGGCCAGGGCTCTGTGGACTCCGCCAGGGCTCTGTGAACTCTGCCAGGGCTCTGTGGACTCGGCCAGGGCTCTGTGGACTCGGCCAGGGCTCTGTGGACTCCGCCAGGGCTCTGTGGAAGTGGCCAGGGCTCTGTGAACTCAGCCAGGGCTCTGTGGACTCGGCCAGGGCTCTGTGGACTCGGCCAGGGCTCTGTGGACTCCGCCAGGGCTCTGTGGATGTGGCCAGGGCTCTGTGGACTCTGCCAGGGCTCTGTGGACTCGGCCAGGGCTCTGTGGACTCGGCCAGAGCTCTGTGGACTCTGCCAGGGCTCTGTGAACTCTGCCAGGGCTCTGTGGACTCCGCCAGGGCTCTGTGGACTCCGCCAGGGCTCTGTGGACTCCGCCAGGGCTCTGTGAACTCGGCCAGGGCTCTCTGGACTCGGCCAGGGCTCTGTGGACTCGGCCAGGGCTCTGTGGATGTGGCCAGGGCTCTGTGGACTCTGCCAGGGCTCAGTGGACCCCGCCAGGGCTCTGTGGTCTCCGCCAGGGCTCTGTGAACTCGGCCAGGGCTCTGTGGACTCGGCCAGGGCTCTGTGGACTCTGCCAGGGCTCTGTGAACTCGGCCAGGGCTCTGTGGACTCCGCCAGGGCTCTGTGGACTCTGCCAGGGCTCTGTGAACTCGGCCAGGGCTCTGTGGACTCCGCCAGGGCTCTGTGGACTCGGCCAGGGTTCTGTGAACTCCGCCAGGGCTCTGTGGACTCCGCCAGGGCTCTGTGAACTCGGCCAGGGCTCTGTGGACTCGGCCAGGGCTCTGTGGACTCTGCCAGGGCTCTGTGAACTCGGCCAGGGCTCTGTGGACTCGGCCAGGGCTCTGTGGACTCCGCCAGGGCTCTGTGAACTCGGCCAGGGCTCTGTGGACTCCGCCAGGGCTCTGTGGACTCGGCCAGGGCTCTGTGGACTCCGCCAGGGCTCTGTGGATGTGGACAGGGCTCTGTGGAATCTGCCAGGGCTCTGTGGACTCGGCCAGGTCTCTGTGGACTCTGCCAGGGCTCTGTGGATGTGGCCAGGGCTCTGTGGACTCGGCCAGGGCTCTGTGCACTCCGCCAGGGCTCTGTGGATGTGGCCAGGGCTCTGTGGACTCGGCCAGGGCTCTGTGGACTCCGCCAGGGCTCTGTGGATGTGGCCAGGGCTCTGTGGACTCGGCCAGGGCTCTGTGAAATCGGCCAGGGCTCTGTGGACTCTTCCAGGGCTCTGTGGACTCGGCCAGGGCTCTGTGGACTCCGCCAGGGCTCTGTGAACTCGGCCAGGGCTCTGTGGATTCCGCCAGGGCTCTGTGGACTCTGCCAGGGCTCTGTGGACTCCGCCAGGGCTCTGTGGACTCGGTCAGGGCTCTGTGGATGTGGCCAGGGCTCTGTGGACTCGGCCAGGGCTCTGTGGTCTCCGCCAGGGCTCTGTGAACTCGGCCAGGGCTCTGTGGACTCGGCCAGGGCTCTGTGGACTCCGCCAGGGCTCTGTGGACTCGGCCAGGGCTCTGTGGACTCCGCCAGGGCTCTGTGGACTCCGCCAGGGCTCTGTGGACTCGGCCAGGGCTCTGTGGACTCCGCCAGGGCTCTGTGGACACTTCCAGGGCTCTGTGGACTCGGCCAGGGCTCTGTGGACTCGGCCAGGGCTCTGTGGACTCCGACAGGGCTCTGTGGACTCGGCCAGGGCTCTGTGGACTCGGCCAGGGCTCTGTGGACTCTGCCAGGGCTCTGTGGAAGTGGCCAGGGCTCTGTGAACTCGGCCAGGGCTCTGTGGACTCGGCCAGGGCTCTGTGGACTCCGCCAGGGCTCTGTGGACTCCGCCAGGGCTCTGTGGACTCGGCCAGGGCTCTGTGGACTCGGCCAGGGCTCTGTGAACTCGGCCAGGGCTCTGTAGACTCGGCCAGGGCTCTGTGGACTCCGCCAGGGCTCTGTGAACTCGGCCAGGGCTCTGTGGACTCGGCCAGGGCTCTGTGGACTCGGCCAGGGCTCTGTGGACTCCGCCAGGGCTCTGTGGACTCTTCCAGGGCTCTGTGGACTCGGCCAGGGCTCTGTGGACTCTGCCAGGGCTCTGTGAACTCGGCCAGGGCTCTGTGGACTCTGCCAGGGCTCTGTGCACTCCGCCAGGGCTCTGTGGATGTGGCCAGGGCTCTGTGGACTCTGCCAGGGCTCTGTGGACTCGGCCAGGGCTCTGTGGACTCGGCCAGGGCTCTGTGGACTCCGCCAGGGCTCTGTGGACTCGGCCAGGGCTCTGTGAACTCGGCCAGGGCTCTGTGGACTCCGCCAGGGCTCTGTGGACTCCGCCAGGGCTCTGTGGACTCGGCCAGGGCTCTGTGAACTCGGCCAGGGCTCTGTGGACTCCGCCAGGGCTCTGTGGAAGTGGCCAGGGCTCTGTGAACTCAGCCAGGGCTCTGTGGACTCCGCCAGGGCTCTGTGGACTCGGCCAGGGCTCTGTGAACTCGGCCAGGGCTCTGTGGACTCGGCCAGGGCTCTGTGGACTCGGCCAGGGCTCTGTGGACTCCGCCAGGGCTCTGTGAAATCGGCCAGGGCTCTGTGGACTCTTCCAGGGCTCTGTGGACTCGGCCAGGGCTCTGTGGACTCCGCCAGGGCTCTGTGAACTCGGCCAGGGCTCTGTGGATTCCGCCAGGGCTCTGTGGACTCTGCCAGGGCTCTGTGGACTCCGCCAGGGCTCTGTGAACTCGGCCAGGGCTCTGTGGACTCGGCCAGGGCTCTGTGGACTCGGCCAGGGCTCTGTGGACTCCGCCAGGGCTCTGTGGACTCTTCCAGGGCTCTGTGGACTCGGCCAGGGCTCTGTGGACTCTGCCAGGGCTCTGTGAACTCGGCCAGGGCTCTGTGGACGTGGCCATGGCTCTGTGAACTCCGCCAGGGCTCTGTGGACTCGGCCAGGGCTCTGTGAACTCGGCCAGGGCTCTTTGAACTCTGCCAGGGCTCTGTGGATGTGGCCAGGGCTCTGTGGACTCGGCCAGGGCTCTGTGGACTCCGCCAGGGCTCTATGAACTCGGCCAGGGCTCTGTGGACTCCGCCAGGGCTCTGTGGACGTGGCCAGGGCTCTGTGAACTCGGCCAGGGCTCTGTGGACTCCGCCAGGGCTCTGTGGACTCGGCCAGGGCTCTGTGGACTCGGCCAGGGCTCTGTGAACTCTGCCAGGGCTCTGTGGACTCCGCCAGGGCTCTGTGGACGTGGCCAGGGTTCTGTGGACTCCCCCAAAGCTCTGTGGACTCGGCCAGGGCTCTGTGGACTCGGCCAGGGCTCTGTGGACTCTGCCAGGGCTCTGTGCACTCCGCCAGGGCTCTGTGGATGTGGCCAGGGCTCTGTGGACTCTGCCAGGGCTCTGTGGACTCGGCCAGGGCTCTGTGGACTCGGCCAGGGCTCTGCGGACTCCGCCAGGGCTCTGTGGACTCGGCCAGGGCTCTGTGAACTCGGCCAGGGCTCTGTGGACTCCGCCAGGGCTCTGTGAACTCTGCCAGGGCTCTGTGGACTCGGCCAGGGCTCTGTGGACTCGGCCAGGGCTCTGTGGACTCCGCCAGGGCTCTGTGGAAGTGGCCAGGGCTCTGTGAACTCAGCCAGGGCTCTGTGGACTCGGCCAGGGCTCTGTGGACTCGGCCAGGGCTCTGTGGACTCCGCCAGGGCTCTGTGGATGTGGCCAGGGCTCTGTGGACTCTGCCAGGGCTCTGTGGACTCGGCCAGGGCTCTGTGGACTCGGCCAGAGCTCTGTGGACTCTGCCAGGGCTCTGTGAACTCTGCCAGGGCTCTGTGGACTCCGCCAGGGCTCTGTGGACTCCGCCAGGGCTCTGTGGACTCCGCCAGGGCTCTGTGAACTCGGCCAGGGCTCTCTGGACTCGGCCAGGGCTCTGTGGACTCGGCCAGGGCTCTGTGGATGTGGCCAGGGCTCTGTGGACTCTGCCAGGGCTCAGTGGACCCCGCCAGGGCTCTGTGGTCTCCGCCAGGGCTCTGTGAACTCGGCCAGGGCTCTGTGGACTCGGCCAGGGCTCTGTGGACTCTGCCAGGGCTCTGTGAACTCGGCCAGGGCTCTGTGGACTCCGCCAGGGCTCTGTGGACTCTGCCAGGGCTCTGTGAACTCGGCCAGGGCTCTGTGGACTCCGCCAGGGCTCTGTGGACTCGGCCAGGGTTCTGTGAACTCCGCCAGGGCTCTGTGGACTCCGCCAGGGCTCTGTGAACTCGGCCAGGGCTCTGTGGACTCGGCCAGGGCTCTGTGGACTCTGCCAGGGCTCTGTGAACTCGGCCAGGGCTCTGTGGACTCGGCCAGGGCTCTGTGGACTCCGCCAGGGCTCTGTGAACTCGGCCAGGGCTCTGTGGACTCCGCCAGGGCTCTGTGGACTCGGCCAGGGCTCTGTGGACTCCGCCAGGGCTCTGTGGATGTGGACAGGGCTCTGTGGAATCTGCCAGGGCTCTGTGGACTCGGCCAGGTCTCTGTGGACTCTGCCAGGGCTCTGTGGATGTGGCCAGGGCTCTGTGGACTCGGCCAGGGCTCTGTGCACTCCGCCAGGGCTCTGTGGATGTGGCCAGGGCTCTGTGGACTCGGCCAGGGCTCTGTGGACTCCGCCAGGGCTCTGTGGATGTGGCCAGGGCTCTGTGGACTCGGCCAGGGCTCTGTGAAATCGGCCAGGGCTCTGTGGACTCTTCCAGGGCTCTGTGGACTCGGCCAGGGCTCTGTGGACTCCGCCAGGGCTCTGTGAACTCGGCCAGGGCTCTGTGGATTCCGCCAGGGCTCTGTGGACTCTGCCAGGGCTCTGTGGACTCCGCCAGGGCTCTGTGGACTCGGTCAGGGCTCTGTGGATGTGGCCAGGGCTCTGTGGACTCGGCCAGGGCTCTGTGGTCTCCGCCAGGGCTCTGTGAACTCGGCCAGGGCTCTGTGGACTCGGCCAGGGCTCTGTGGACTCCGCCAGGGCTCTGTGGACTCGGCCAGGGCTCTGTGGACTCCGCCAGGGCTCTGTGGACTCCGCCAGGGCTCTGTGGACTCGGCCAGGGCTCTGTGGACTCCGCCAGGGCTCTGTGGACACTTCCAGGGCTCTGTGGACTCGGCCAGGGCTCTGTGGACTCGGCCAGGGCTCTGTGGACTCCGACAGGGCTCTGTGGACTCGGCCAGGGCTCTGTGGACTCGGCCAGGGCTCTGTGGACTCTGCCAGGGCTCTGTGGAAGTGGCCAGGGCTCTGTGAACTCGGCCAGGGCTCTGTGGACTCGGCCAGGGCTCTGTGGACTCCGCCAGGGCTCTGTGGACTCCGCCAGGGCTCTGTGGACTCGGCCAGGGCTCTGTGGACTCGGCCAGGGCTCTGTGAACTCGGCCAGGGCTCTGTAGACTCGGCCAGGGCTCTGTGGACTCCGCCAGGGCTCTGTGAACTCGGCCAGGGCTCTGTGGACTCGGCCAGGGCTCTGTGGACTCGGCCAGGGCTCTGTGGACTCCGCCAGGGCTCTGTGGACTCTTCCAGGGCTCTGTGGACTCGGCCAGGGCTCTGTGGACTCTGCCAGGGCTCTGTGAACTCGGCCAGGGCTCTGTGGACGTGGCCATGGCTCTGTGAACTCCGCCAGGGCTCTGTGGACTCGGCCAGGGCTCTGTGAACTCGGCCAGGGCTCTTTGAACTCTGCCAGGGCTCTGTGGATGTGGCCAGGGCTCTGTGGACTCGGCCAGGGCTCTGTGGACTCCGCCAGGGCTCTATGAACTCGGCCAGGGCTCTGTGGACTCCGCCAGGGCTCTGTGGACGTGGCCAGGGCTCTGTGAACTCGGCCAGGGCTCTGTGGACTCCGCCAGGGCTCTGTGGACTCGGCCAGGGCTCTGTGGACTCGGCCAGGGCTCTGTGAACTCTGCCAGGGCTCTGTGGA
The DNA here is from genome assembly GCA_037953605.1 of Necrosyrtes monachus. NCBI lineage: Eukaryota > Metazoa > Chordata > Aves > Accipitriformes > Accipitridae > Necrosyrtes > Necrosyrtes monachus. The sequence goes on along the minus strand of JAZGTQ010000500.1, from coordinate 34,036 downwards.
CTCCGCCAGGGCTCTGTGGACGTGGCCAGGGTTCTGTGGACTCCCCCAAAGCTCTGTGGACTCGGCCAGGGCTCTGTGGACTCGGCCAGGGCTCTGTGGACTCTGCCAGGGCTCTGTGCACTCCGCCAGGGCTCTGTGGATGTGGCCAGGGCTCTGTGGACTCTGCCAGGGCTCTGTGGACTCGGCCAGGGCTCTGTGGACTCGGCCAGGGCTCTGCGGACTCCGCCAGGGCTCTGTGGACTCGGCCAGGGCTCTGTGAACTCGGCCAGGGCTCTGTGGACTCCGCCAGGGCTCTGTGAACTCTGCCAGGGCTCTGTGGACTCGGCCAGGGCTCTGTGGACTCGGCCAGGGCTCTGTGGACTCCGCCAGGGCTCTGTGGAAGTGGCCAGGGCTCTGTGAACTCAGCCAGGGCTCTGTGGACTCGGCCAGGGCTCTGTGGACTCGGCCAGGGCTCTGTGGACTCCGCCAGGGCTCTGTGGATGTGGCCAGGGCTCTGTGGACTCTGCCAGGGCTCTGTGGACTCGGCCAGGGCTCTGTGGACTCGGCCAGAGCTCTGTGGACTCTGCCAGGGCTCTGTGAACTCTGCCAGGGCTCTGTGGACTCCGCCAGGGCTCTGTGGACTCCGCCAGGGCTCTGTGGACTCCGCCAGGGCTCTGTGAACTCGGCCAGGGCTCTCTGGACTCGGCCAGGGCTCTGTGGACTCGGCCAGGGCTCTGTGGATGTGGCCAGGGCTCTGTGGACTCTGCCAGGGCTCAGTGGACCCCGCCAGGGCTCTGTGGACTCCGCCAGGGCTCTGTGAACTCGGCCAGGGCTCTGTGGACTCGGCCAGGGCTCTGTGGACTCTGCCAGGGCTCTGTGAACTCGGCCAGGGCTCTGTGGACTCCGCCAGGGCTCTGTGGACTCTGCCAGGGCTCTGTGAACTCGGCCAGGGCTCTGTGGACTCCGCCAGGGCTCTGTGGACTCGGCCAGGGTTCTGTGAACTCCGCCAGGGCTCTGTGGACTCCGCCAGGGCTCTGTGAACTCGGCCAGGGCTCTGTGGACTCGGCCAGGGCTCTGTGGAGTCGGCCAGGGCTCTGTGGACTCCGCCAGGGCTCTGTGGACTCGGCCAGGGCTCTGTGAACTCGGCCAGGGCTCTGTGGACTCCGCCAGGGCTCTGTGGACTCCGACAGGGCTCTGTGGACTCTTCCAGGGCTCTGTGGACTCGGCCAGGGCTCTGTGAACTCTGCCAGGGCTCTGTGGACTCCGCCAGGGCTCTGTGGACGTGGCCAGGGTTCTGTGGACTCCCCCAAAGCTCTGTGGACTCGGCCAGGGCTCTGTGGACTCGGCCAGGGCTCTGTGGACTCTGCCAGGGCTCTGTGGACTCGGCCAGGGCTCTGTGGATGTGGCCAGGGCTCTGTGGACTCTGCCAGGGCTCTGTGGACTCGGCCAGGGCTCTGTGGACTCGGCCAGGGCTCTGCGGACTCCGCCAGGGCTCTGTGGACTCGGCCAGGGCTCTGTGAACTCGGCCAGGGCTCTGTGGACTCTGCCAGGGCTCTGTGAACTCTGCCAGGGCTCTGTGGACTCCGCCAGGGCTCTGTGGACTCGGCCAGGGCTCTGTGGACTCGGCCAGGGCTCTGTGAACTCCGCCAGGGCTCTGTGGACTTCGCCAGGGCTCTGTGGACTCGGCCAGGGCTCTGTGAACTCGGCCAGGGCTCTGTGGACTCTGCCAGGGCTCTGTGGACTCTGCCAGGGCTCTGTGGACTCGGCCAGGGCTCTGTGGATTCGGCCAGGGCTCTGTGGACTCCGCCAGGGCTCTGTGGACTCGGCCAGGGCTCTGTGAACTCGGCCAGGGCTCTGTGGACTCCGCCAGGGCTCTGTGGACTCCGCCAGGGCTCTGTGGATGTGGCCAGGGCTCTGTGGACTCGGCCAGGGCTCTGTGGACTCGGCCAGGGCTCTGTGAACTCCGCCAGGGCTCTGTGGACTCGGCCAGGGCTCTGTGGACTCGGCCAGGGCTCTGTGGACTCCGCCAGGGCTCTGTGGACTCTGCCAGGGCTCTGTGGACTCGGCCAGGGCTCTGTGAACTCTGCCAGGGCTCTGTGGACTCGGCCAGGGCTCTGTGGACTCGGCCAGGGCTCTGTGGACTCCGCCAGGGCTCTGTGGACGTGGCCAGGGCTCTGTGAACTCGGCCAGGGCACTGTGGACTCCGCCAGGGCTCTGTGGACTCGGCCAGGGCTCTGTGGACTCGGCCAGGGCTCTGTGAACTCTGCCAGGGCTCTGTGGACTCCGCCAGGGCTCTGTGGACGTGGCCAGGGTTCTGTGGACTCCCCCAAAGCTCTGTGGACTCGGCCAGGGCTCTGTGGACTCGGCCAGGGCTCTGTGGACTCTGCCAGGGCTCTGTGCACTCCGCCAGGGCTCTGTGGATGTGGCCAGGGCTCTGTGGACTCTGCCAGGGCTCTGTGGACTCGGCCAGGGCTCTGTGGACTCGGCCAGGGCTCTGCGGACTCCGCCAGGGCTCTGTGGACTCGGCCAGGGCTCTGTGAACTCGGCCAGGGCTCTGTGGACTCCGCCAGGGCTCTGTGAACTCTGCCAGGGCTCTGTGGACTCGGCCAGGGCTCTGTGGACTCGGCCAGGGCTCTGTGGACTCCGCCAGGGCTCTGTGGAAGTGGCCAGGGCTCTGTGAACTCAGCCAGGGCTCTGTGGACTCGGCCAGGGCTCTGTGGACTCGGCCAGGGCTCTGTGGACTCCGCCAGGGCTCTGTGGATATGGCCAGGGCTCTGTGGACTCTGCCAGGGCTCTGTGGACTCGGCCAGGGCTCTGTGGACTCGGCCAGAGCTCTGTGGACTCTGCCAGGGCTCTGTGAACTCTGCCAGGGCTCTGTGGACTCCGCCAGGGCTCTGTGGACTCCGCCAGGGCTCTGTGGACTCCGCCAGGGCTCTGTGAACTCGGCCAGGGCTCTCTGGACTCCGCCAGGGCTCTGTGGACTCGGCCAGGGCTCTGTGGATGTGGCCAGGGCTCTGTGGACTCTGCCAGGGCTCAGTGGACCCCGCCAGGGCTCTGTGGACTCCGCCAGGGCTCTGTGAACTCGGCCAGGGCTCTGTGGACTCGGCCAGGGCTCTGTGGACTCTGCCAGGGCTCTGTGAACTCGGCCAGGGCTCTGTGGACTCCGCCAGGGCTCTGTGGACTCTGCCAGGGCTCTGTGAACTCGGCCAGGGCTCTGTGGACTCCGCCAGGGCTCTGTGGACTCGGCCAGGGTTCTGTGAACTCCGCCAGGGCTCTGTGGACTCCGCCAGGGCTCTGTGAACTCGGCCAGGGCTCTGTGGACTCGGCCAGGGCTCTGTGGACTCGGCCAGGGCTCTGTGGACTCCGCCAGGGCTCTGTGGACTCGGCCAGGGCTCTGTGAACTCGGCCAGGGCTCTGTGGACTCCGCCAGGGCTCTGTGGACTCCGACAGGGCTCTGTGGACTCTTCCAGGGCTCTGTGGACTCGGCCAGGGCTCTGTGAACTCTGCCAGGGCTCTGTGGACTCCGCCAGGGCTCTGTGGACGTGGCCAGGGCTCTGTGGACTCCCCCAGAGCTCTGTGGACTCGGCCAGGGCTCTGTGGACTCGGCCAGGGCTCTGTGGACTCTGCCAGGGCTCTGTGGACTCGGCCAGGGCTCTGTGGATGTGGCCAGGGCTCTGTGGACTCTGCCAGGGCTCTGTGGACTCGGCCAGGGCTCTGTGGACTCGGCCAGGGCTCTGTGGACTCCGCCAGGGCTCTGTGGACTCGGCCAGGGCTCTGTGAACTCGGCCAGGGCTCTGTGGACTCTGCCAGGGCTCTGTGAACTCTGCCAGGGCTCTGTGGACTCCGCCAGGGCTCTGTGGACTCTGCCAGGGCTCTGTGGACTCGGCCAGGGCTCTGTGAACTCGGCCAGGGCTCTGTGGACTCGGCCAGGGCTCTGTGGACTCGACCAGGGCTCTGTGAACTCGGCCAGGGCTCTGTGGACTCTGCCAGGGCTCTGTGGACTCTGCCAGGGCTCTGTGGACTCGGCCAGGGCTCTGTGGACTCGGCCAGGGCTCTGTGGACTCCGCCAGGGCTCTGTGGACTCGGCCAGGGCTCTGTGAACTCGGCCAGGGCTCTGTGGACTCCGCCAGGGCTCTGTGGACTCCGCCAGGGCTCTGTGGATGTGGCCAGGGCTCTGTGGACTCGGCCAGGGCTCTGTGGACTCGGCCAGGGCTCTGTGAACTCCGCCAGGGCTCTGTGGACTCGGCCAGGGCTCTGTGGACTCGGCCAGGGCTCTGTGGACTCCGCCAGGGCTCTGTGGACTCTGCCAGGGCTCTGTGGACTCGGCCAGGGCTCTGTGAACTCTGCCAGGGCTCTGTGGACTCGGCCAGGGCTCTGTGGACTCGGCCAGGGCTCTGTGGACTCCGCCAGGGCTCTGTGGACTCGGCCAGGGCTCTGTGGACTCCGCCAGGGCTCTGTGAACTCGGCCAGGGCTCTGTGGACTCGGCCAGGGCTCTGTGGACTCCGCCAGGGCTCTGTGAACTCGGCCAGGGCTCTGTGAACTCGGCCAGGGCTCTGTGGACTCCGCCAGGGCTCTGTGGACTCGGCCAGGGCTCTGTGAACTCCGCCAGGGCTCTGTGGACTCCGCCAGGGCTCTGTGGACTCTGCCAGGGCTCTGTGAACTCGGCCAGGGCTCTGTGGACTCGGCCAGGGCTCTGTGGACTCCGCCAGGGCTCTGTGGACTCGGCCAGGGCTCTGTGAACTCGGCCAGGGCCCTGTGGACTCGGCCAGGGCTCTGTGGACTCCGCCAGGGCTCTGTGGATGTGGCCAGGGTTCTGTGGACTCTGCCAGGGCTCTGTGGACTCGGCCAGGGCTCTCTGGACTCGGCCAGGGCTCTGTGGACTCGGCCAGGGCTCTGTGGACTCTGCCAGGGCTCTGTGGACTCCGCCAGGGCTCTGTGGACTCGGCCAGGGCTCTGTGAACTCGGCCAGGGCTCTGTGGACTCCGCCAGGGCTCTGTGGACTCGGCCAGGGCTCTGTGGACTCGGCCAGGGCTCTGTGAACTCGGCCAGGGCTCTGTGGCCTCGGCCAGGGCTCTGTGGACTCCGCCAGGGCTCTGTGAACTCGGCCAGGGCTCTGTGGACTCGGCCAGGGCTCTGTTGACTCGGCCAGGGCTCTGTGGACTCCGCCAGGGCTCTGTGGACTCTTCCAGGGCTCTGTGGACTCGGCCAGGGCTCTGTGGACTCTGCCAGGGCTCTGTGGACGTGGCCATGGCTCTGTGAACTCCGCCAGGGCTCTGTGGACTCGGCCAGGGCTCTGTGAACTCGGCCAGGGCTCTGTGAACTCTGCCAGGGCTCTGTGGACTCCGCCAGGGCTCTGTGGACTCGGCCAGGGCTCTGTGGACTCCGCCAGGGCTCTATGAACTCGGCCAGGGCTCTGTGGACTCCGCCAGGGCTCTGTGAACTCGGCCAGGGCTCTGTGGACTCGGCCAGGGCTCTGTGGACTCCGCCAGGGCTCTGTGGACTCGGCCAGGGCTCTGTGGACTCGGCCAGGGCTCTGTGGACTCGGCCAGGGCTCTGTGGACTTGGCCAGGGCTCTGTGGACTCGGCCAGGGCTCTGTGGACTCCGCCAGGGCTCTGTGGACGTGGCCAGGGCTCTGTGGACTCCCCCAGAGTTCTGTGGACTCGGCCAGGGCTCTGTGGACTCGGCCAGGGCTCTGTGGACTCCGCCAGGGCTCTGTGAACTCAGCCAGGGCTCTGTGGATGTGGCCAGGGCTCTGTGGACTCCGCCAGGGCTCTGTGGACTCGGCCAGGTCTCTGTGGACTCTGCCAGGGCTCTGTGGATGTGGCCAGGGCTCTGTGGACTCGGCCAGGGCTCTGTGGACTCCGCCAGGGCTCTGTGGATGTGGCCAGGGCTCTGTGGACTCGGCCAGGGCTCTGTTGACTCCGCCAGGGCTCTGTGGATGTGGCCAGGGCTCTGTGGACTCGGCCAGGGCTCTGTGAACTCGGCCAGGGCTCTGTGGACTCGGCCAGGGCTCTGTGGACTCCGCCAGGGCTCTGTGAAATCGGCCAGGGCTCTGTGGACTCGGCCAGGGCTCTGTGGACTCCGCCAGGGCTCTGTGGACTCTTCCAGGGCTCTTTGAACTCTGCCAGGGCTCTGTGGACTCCGCCAGGGCTCTGTGGACTCGGCCAGGGCTCTGTGGACTCCGCCAGGGCTCTGTGAACTCGGCCAGGGCTCTGTGGACTCCGCCAGGGCTCTGTGGACGTGGCCAGGGCTCTGTGAACTCGGCCAGGGCTCTGTGGACTCCGCCAGGGCTCTGTGGACTCGGCCAGGGCTCTGTGGACTCGGCCAGGGCTCTGTGGACTCGGCCAGGGCTCTGTGGACGTGGGCAGGGCTCTGTGAACTCTGCCAGGGCTCTGTGGACTCCGACAGGGCTCTGTGGACGTGGCCAGGGTTCTGTGGACTCCCCCAAAGTTCTGTGGACTCGGCCAGGGCTCTGTGGACTCGGCCAGGGCTCTGTGGACTCTGCCAGGGCTCTGTGCACTCCGCCAGGGCTCTGTGGATGTGGCCAGGGCTCTGTGGACTCTGCCAGGGCTCTGTGGACTCGGCCAGGGCTCTGTGGACTCGGCCAGGGCTCTGTGGACTCCGCCAGGGCTCTGTGGACTCGGCCAGGGCTCTGTGAACTCGGCCAGGGCTCTGTGGACTCCGCCAGGGCTCTGTGGACTCGGCCAGGGCTCTGTGGACTCGGCCAGGGCTCTGTGGACTCGGCCAGGGCTCTGTGGACTCCGCCAGGGCTCTGTGGAAGTGGCCAGGGCTCTGTGAACTCAGCCAGGGCTCTGTGGACTCCGCCAGGGCTCTGTGGACTCGGCCAGGGCTCTGTGGACTCAGCCAGGGCTCTGTGGACTCTTCCAGGGCTCTGTGGACTCCGCCAAGGCTCTGTGGATGTGGCCAGGGCTCTGTGGACTCTGCCAGGGCTCTGTGGACTCGGCCAGGGCTCTGTGGACTCTTCCAGGGCTCTGTGGACTCCGCCAGGGCTCTGTGGATGTGGCCAGGGCTCTGTGGACTCCGCCAGGGCTCTGTGGACTCCGCCAGGGCTCTGTGGATGTGGCCAGGGCTCTGTGGACTCGGCCAGGGCTCTGTGGACTCCGCCAGGGCTCTGTGGACTCTGCCAGGGCTCTGTGAACTCGGCCAGGGCTCTGTGGACTCCGCCAGGGCTCTGTGGACTCTGCCAGGGCTCTGTGGACTCGGCCAGGGCTCTGTGAACTCCGCCAGGGCTCTGTGGACTCCGCCAGGGCTCTGTGAACTCGGCCAGGGCTCTGTGGACTCGGCCAGGGCTCTGTGGAGTCGGCCAGGGCTCTGTGGACTCCGCCAGGGCTCTGTGGACTCGGCCAGGGCTCTGTGAACTCGGCCAGGGCTCTGTGGACTCCGCCAGGGCTCTGTGGACTCCGACAGGGCTCTGTGGACTCTTCCAGGGCTCTGTGGACTCAGCCAGGGCTCTGTGGACTCGGCCAGGGCTCTGTGAACCCTGCCAGGGCTCTGTGGACTCCGTCAGGGCTCTGTGGACTCTGCCAGGGCTCTGTGGACTCGGCCAGGGCTCTGTGGACTCGGCCAGGGCTCTGTGAACTCGGCCAGGGCTCTGTGGACTCCGCCAGGGCTCTGTGGATGTGGCCAGGGCTCTGTGGACTCTTCCAGGGCTCTGTGGACTCAGCCAGGGCTCTGTGGACTCCGCCAGGGCTCTGTGAACTCGGCCAGGGCTCTGTGGACTCTGCCAGGGCTCTGTGGACTCCGCCAGGGCTCTGTGGACTCGGCCAGGGCTCTGTGGACTCTGCCAGGGCTCTGTGGACTCCGCCAGGGCTCTGTGGATGTGGCCAGGGCTCTGTGGACTCGGCCAGGGCTCTGTGGACTCCGCCAGGGCTCTGTGGATGTGGCCAGGGCTCTGTGGACTCCGCCAGGGCTCTGTGAACTCGGCCAGGGCTCTGTGGACTCGGCCAGGGCTCTGTGGACTCCGCCAGGGCTCTGTGGACTCTTCCAGGGCTCTGTGGACTCGGCCAGGGCTCTGTGGACTCCGCCAGGGCTCTGTGAACTCGGCCAGGGCTCTGTGGACTCCGCCAGGGCTCTGTGGACTCGGCCAGGGCTCTGTGGACTCGGCCAGGGCTCTGTGGACTCCGCCAGGGCTCTGTGGATGTGGCCAGGGCTCTGTGGACTCGGCCAGGGCTCTGTGGACTCGGCCAGGGCTCTGTGGATGTGGCCAGGGCTCTGTGGACTCGGCCAGGGCTCTGTGGACTCCGCCAGGGCTCTGTGGATGTGGCCAGGGCTCTGTGGACTCGGCCAGGGCTCTGTGGACTCCGCCAGGGCTCTGTGGATGTGGCCAGGGCTCTGTGGACTCGGCCAGGGCTCTGTGAACTCGGCCAGGGCTCTGTGGACTCGGCCAGGGCTCTGTGGACTCCGCCAGGGCTCTGTGGACTCTGCCAGGGCTCTGTGGACTCGGCCAGGGCTCTGTGGACTCCGCCAGGGCTCTGTGAACTCGGCCAGGGCTCTGTGGACTCCGCCAGGGCTCTGTGGACTCTGCCAGGGCTCTGTGGACTCCGCCAGGGCTCTGTGGACTCGGTCAGGGCTCTGTGGATGTGGCCAGGGCTCTGTGGACTCGGCCAGGGCTCTGTGGACTCCGCCAGGGCTCTGTGAACTCGGCCAGGGCTCTGTGGACTCCGCCAGGGCTCTGTGGACTCGGCCAGGGCTCTGTGGACTCGGCCAGGGCTCTGTGGACTCCGCCAGGGCTCTGTGGACTCTTCCAGGGCTCTGTGGACTCGGCCAGGGCTCTGTGGACTCCGACAGGGCTCTGTGGACTCCGCCAGGGCTCTGTGGACTCGGCCAGGGCTCTGTGGACTCCGCCAGGGCTCTGTGGAAGTGGCCAGGGCTCTGTGAACTCGGCCAGGGCTCTGTGGACTCGGCCAGGGCTCTGTGGACTCCGCCAGGGCTCTGTGGACTCCGCCAGGGCTCTGTGGACTCTGCCAGGGCTCTGTGGACTCGGCCAGGGCTCTGTGAACTCGGCCAGGGCTCTGTAGACTCGGCCAGGGCTCTGTGGACTCCGCCAGGGCTCTGTGAACTCGGCCAGGGCTCTGTGGACTCGGCCAGGGCTCTGTGGACTCGGCCAGGGCTCTGTGGACTCGGCCAGGGCTCTGTGGACTCCGCCAGGGCTCTGTGGACTCTGCCAGGGCTCTGTGGACTCGGCCAGGGCTCTGTGGACTCTGCCAGGGCTCTGTGAACTCGGCCAGGGCTCTGTGGACGTGGCCAGGGCTCTGTGAACTGCGCCAGGGCTCTGTGGACTCTGCCAGGGCTCTGTGGACTCAGCCAGGGCTCTGTGGACTCGGCCAGGGCTCTGTGGACTCCGCCAGGGCTCTGTGGATGTGGCCAGGGCTCTGTGGACTCTGCCAGGGCTCTGTGGACTCGGCCAGGGCTCTGTGGACTCGGCCAGGGCTCTGTGGACTCTGCCAGGGCTCTGTGAACTCTGCCAGGGCTCTGTGGACTCCGCCAGGGCTCTGTGGACTCCGCCAGGGCTCTGTGAACTCGGCCAGGGCTCTGTGGACTCCGCCAGGGCTCTGTGGACTCCGCCAGGGCTCTGTGGATGTGGCCAGGGCTCTGTGGACTCTGCCAGGGCTCAGTGGACCCCGCCAGGGCTCTGTGAACTCGGCCAGGGCTCTGTGGACTCGGCCAGGGCTCTGTGGACTCTGCCAGGGCTCTGTGAACTCGGCCAGGGCTCTGTGGACTCCGCCAGGTCTCTGTGGACTCTGCCAGGGCTCTGTGAACTCGGCCAGCGCTCTGTGGACTCGGCCAGGGCTCTGTGAACTCCGCCAGCGCTCTGTGGACTCCGCCAGGGCTCTGTGAACTCAGCCAGGGCTCTGTGGATGTGGCCAGGGCTCTGTGGACTCCGCCAGGGCTCTGTGGACTCGGCCAGGTCTCTGTGGACTCTGCCAGGGCTCTGTGGATGTGGCCAGGGCTCTGTGGACTCGGCCAGGGCTCTGTGGACTCCGCCAGGGCTCTGTGGATGTGGCCAGGGCTCTGTGGACTCGGCCAGGGCTCTGTGGACTCCGCCAGGGCTCTGTGGATGTGGCCAGGGCTCTGTGGACTCGGCCAGGGCTCTGTGAAATCGGCCAGGGCTCTGTGGACTCGGCCAGGGCTCTGTGGACTCCGCCAGGGCTCTGTGGACTCGGCCAGGGCTCTGTGGACTCGGCCAGGGCTCTGTGGACTCCGCCAGGGCTCTGTGAACTCGGCCAGGGCTCTGTGGACTCCGCCAGGGCTCTGTGGACTCTGCCAGGGCTCTGTGGACTCTGCCAGGGCTCTGTGGACTCGGTCAGGGCTCTGTGGATGTGGCCAGGGCTCTGTGGACTCGGCCAGGGCTCTGTGGACTCCGCCAGGGCTCTGTGAACTCGGCCAGGGCTCTGTGGACTCGGCCAGGGCTCTGTGGACTCCGCCAGGGCTCTGTGGACTCGGCCAGGGCTCTGTGGACTCCGCCAGGGCTCTGTGAACTCGGCCAGGGCTCTGTGGACTCGGCCAGGGCTCTGTGGACTCCGCCAGGGCTCTGTGGACACTTCCAAGGCTCTGTGGAATCGGCCAGGGCTCTGTGGACTCCGCCAGGGCTCTGTGGACTCGGCCAGGGCTCTGTGGACTCGGCCAGGGCTCTGTGGACTCCGCCAGGGCTCTGTGGAAGTGGCCAGGGCTCTGTGAACTCGGCCAGGGCTCTGTGGACTCGGCCAGGGCTCTGTGGACTCCGCCAGGGCTCTGTGGACTCGGCCAGGGCTCTGTGAACTCGGCCAGGGCTCTGTGGACTCGGCCAGGGCTCTGTGGACTCCGCCAGGGCTCTGTGAACTCGGCCAGGGCTCTGTGGACTCGGCCAGGGCTCTGTGGACTCGGCCAGGGCTCTGTGGACTCCGCCAGGGCTCTGTGGACTCTTCCAGGGCTCTGTGGACTCGGCCAGGGCTCTGTGAACTCGGCCAGGGCTCTGTGGACTCGGCCAGGGCTCTGTGGACTCCGCCAGGGCTCTGTGAACTCGGCCAGGGCTCTGTGGACTCGGCCAGGGCTCTGTGGACGTGGCCATGGCTCTGTGAACTCCGCCAGGGCTCTGTGGACTCGGCCAGGGCTCTGTGAACTCGGCCAGGGCTCTTTGAACTCTGCCAGGGCTCTGTGGACTCGGCCAGGGCTCTGTGGACTCGGCCAGGGCTCTGTGGACTCCGCCAGGGCTCTATGAACTCGGCCAGTGCTCTGTGGACTCCGCCAGGGCTCTGTGGACGTGGCCAGGGCTCTGTGAACTCGGCCAGGGCTCTGTGGACTCAGCCAGGGCTCTGTGGACTCGGCCAGGGCTCTGTGGACTCGGCCAGGGCTCTGTGAACTCTGCCAGGGCTCTGTGGACTCCGACAGGGCTCTGTGGACGTGGCCAGGGTTCTGTGGACTCCCCCAGAGCTCTGTGGACTCGGCCAGGGCTCTGTGGACTCGGCCAGGGCTCTGTGGACTCTGCCAGGGCTCTGTGCACTCCGCCAGGGCTCTGTGGATGTGGCCAGGGCTCTGTGGACTCTGCCAGGGCTCTGTGGACTCGGCCAGGGCTCTGTGGACTCGGCCAGGGCTCTGTGGACTCCGCCAGGGCTCTGTGGACTCGGCCAGGGCTCTGTGGATTCGGCCAGGGCTCTGTGGACTCCGCCAGGGCTCTGTGAACTCTGCCAGGGCTCTGTGGACTCGGCCAGGGCTCTGTGGACTCGGCCAGGGCTCTGTGGACTCCGCCAGGGCTCTGTGGAAGTGGCCAGGGCTCTGTGAACTCAGCCAGGGCTCTGTGGACTCCGCCAGGGCTCTGTGGACTCGGCCAGGGCTCTGTGGACTCCGCCAGGGCTCTGTGGACTCTGCCAGGGCTCTGTGAACTCCGCCAGGGCTCTGTGGACTCGGCCAGGGCTCTGTGGATGTGGCCAGGGCTCTGTGGACTCTGCCAGGGCTCTGTGGACTCCGCCAGGGCTCTGTGGACTCGGCCAGGGCTCTGTGGACTCGGCCAGGGCTCTGTGAACTCCGCCAGGGCTCTGTGGACTCGGCCAGGGCTCTGTGGACTCGGCCAGGGCTCTGTGAACTCCGCCAGGGCTCTGTGGACTCGGCCAGGGCTCTGTGGACTCGGCCAGGGCTCTGTGGACTCCGCCAGGGCTCTGTGAACTCGGCCAGGGCTCTGTGGATTCCGCCAGGGCTCTATGAACTCGGCCAGGGCTCTGTGAACTCGGCCAGGGCTCTGTGGACTCCGCCAGGGCTCTGTGGACTCGGCCAGGGCTCTGTGGACTCGGCCAGGGCTCTGTGGACTCGGCCAGGGCTCTGTGGACGTGGGCAGGGCTCTGTGAACTCTGCCAGGGCTCTGTGGACTCCGACAGGGCTCTGTGGACGTGGCCAGGGTTCTGTGGACTCCCCCAAAGTTCTGTGGACTCGGCCAGGGCTCTGTGGACTCGGCCAGGGCTCTGTGGACTCTGCTAGGGCTCTGTGCACTCCGCCAGGGCTCTGTGGATGTGGCCAGGGCTCTGTGGACTCTGCCAGGGCTCTGTGGACTCGGCCAGGGCTCTGTGGACTCGGCCAGGGCTCTGTGGACTCCGCCAGGGCTCTGTGGACTCGGCCAGGGCTCTGTGAACTCGGCCAGGGCTCTGTGGACTCCGCCAGGGCTCTGTGGACTCGGCCAGGGCTCTGTGAACTCGGCCAGGGCTCTGTGGACTCGGCCAGGGCTCTGTGGACTCGGCCAGGGCTCTGTGGACTCCGCCAGGGCTCTGTGGAAGTGGCCAGGGCTCTGTGAACTCAGCCAGGGCTCTGTGGACTCCGCCAGGGCTCTGTGGACTCGGCCAGGGCTCTGTGGACTCAGCCACGGCTCTGTGGACTCTTCCAGGGCTCTGTGGACTCCGCCAAGGCTCTGTGGATGTGGCCAGGGCTCTGTGGACTCTGCCAGGGCTCTGTGGACTCGGCCAGGGCTCTGTGGACTCTTCCAGGGCTCTGTGGACTCCGCCAGGGCTCTGTGGATGTGGCCAGGGCTCTGTGCACTCCGCCAGGGCTCTGTGGACTCCGCCAGGGCTCTGTGGATGTGGCCAGGGCTCTGTGGACTCGGCCAGGGCTCTGTGGACTCCGCCAGGGCTCTGTGGACTCTGCCAGGGCTCTGTGAACTCGGCCAGGGCTCTGTGGACTCCGCCAGGGCTCTGTGGACTCTGCCAGGGCTCTGTGGACTCGGCCAGGGTTCTGTGAACTCCGCCAGGGCTCTGTGGACTCCGCCAGGGCTCTGTGAACTCGGCCAGGGCTCTGTGGACTCGGCCAGGGCTCTGTGGAGTCGGCCAGGGCTCTGTGGACTCCGCCAGGGCTCTGTGGACTCGGCCAGGGCTCTGTGAACTCGGCCAGGGCTCTGTGGACTCCGCCAGGGCTCTGTGGACTCCGACAGGGCTCTGTGGACTCTTCCAGGGCTCTGTGGACTCAGCCAGGGCTCTGTGGACTCGGCCAGGGCTCTGTGAACCCTGCCAGGGCTCTGTGGACTCCGCCAGGGCTCTGTGGACTCTGCCAGGGCTCTGTGGACTCGGCCAGGGCTCTGTGGACTCGGCCAGGGCTCTGTGAACTCGGCCAGGGCTCTGTGGACTCCGCCAGGGCTCTGTGGATGTGGCCAGGGCTCTGTGGACTCTGCCAGGGCTCTGTGGACTCAGCCAGGGCTCTGTGGACTCCGCCAGGGCTCTGTGAACTCGGCCAGGGCTCTGTGGACTCTGCCAGGGCTCTGTGGACTCCGCCAGGGCTCTGTGGACTCGGCCAGGGCTCTGTGGACTCTGCCAGGGCTCTGTGGACTCCGCCAGGGCTCTGTGGATGTGGCCAGGGCTCTGTGGACTCGGCCAGGGCTCTGTAGACTCCGCCAGGGCTCTGTGGATGTGGCCAGGGCTCTGTGGACTCCGCCAGGGCTCTGTGGACTCGGCCAGGGCTCTGTGGACTCGGCCAGGGCTCTGTGGACTCCGCCAGGGCTCTGTGGACTCTTCCAGGGCTCTGTGGACTCGGCCAGGGCTCTGTGGACTCCGCCAGGGCTCTGTGAACTCGGCCAGGGCTCTGTGGACTCCGCCAGGGCTCTGTGGACTCGGCCAGGGCTCTGTGGACTCGGCCAGGGCTCTGTGGACTCCGCCAGGGCTCTGTGGATGTGGCCAGGGCTCTGTGGACTCGGCCAGGGCTCTGTGGACTCGGCCAGGGCTCTGTGGATGTGGCCAGGGCTCTGTGGACTCGGCCAGGGCTCTGTGGACTCCGCCAGGGCTCTGTGGATGTGGCCAGGGCTCTGTGGACTTGGCCAGGGCTCTGTGGACTCCGCCAGGGCTCTGTGGATGTGGCCAGGGCTCTGTGGACTCGGCCAGGGCTCTGTGAAATCGGCCAGGGCTCTGTGGACTCGGCCAGGGCTCTGTGGACTCCGCCAGGGCTCTGTGGACTCTTCCAGGGCTCTGTGGACTCGGCCAGGGCTCTGTGGACTCCGCCAGGGCTCTGTGAACTCGGCCAGGGCTCTGTGGACTCCGCCAGGGCTCTGTGGACTCTGCCAGGGCTCTGTGGACTCCGCCAGGGCTCTGTGGACTCGGCCAGGGCTCTGTGGATGTGGCCAGGGCTCTGTGGACTCGGCCAGGGCTCTGTGGACTCCGCCAGGGCTCTGTGAACTCGGCCAGGGCTCTGTGGACTCCGCCAGGGCTCTGTGGACTCGGCCAGGGCTCTGTGGACTCGGCCAGGGCTCTGTGGACTCCGCCAGGGCTCTGTGGACTCCGCCAGGGCTCTGTGGACACTTCCAGGGCTCTGTGGACTCGGCCAGGGCTCTGTGGACTCCGCCAGGGCTCTGTGGACTCCGCCAGGGCTCTGTGGACTCGGCCAGGGCTCTGTGGACTCCGCCAGGGCTCTGTGGAAGTGGCCAGGGCTCTGTGGACTCTGCCAGGGCTCTGTGGACTCCGCCAGGGCTCTGTGGACTCCGCCAGGGCTCTGTGGACTCCGCCAGGGCTCTGTGGACTCTGCCAGGGCTCTGTGGACTCGGCCAGGGCTCTGTGAACTCGGCCAGGGCTCTGTGGACTCGGCCAGGGCTCTGTGGACTCCGCCAGGGCTCTGTGAACTCGGCCAGGGCTCTGTGGACTCGGCCAGGGCTCTGTGGACTCGGCCAGGGCTCTGTGGACTCCGCCAGGGCTCTGTGGACTCTGCCAGGGCTCTGTGGACTCGGCCAGGGCTCTGTGGACTCTGCCAGGGCTCTGTGAACTCGGCCAGGGCTCTGTGGACGTGGCCAGGGCTCTGTGAACTCCGCCAGGGCTCTGTGGACTCTGCCAGGGCTCTGTGGACTCAGCCAGGGCTCTGTGGACTCGGCCAGGGCTCTGTGGACTCCGCCAGGGCTCTGTGGATGTGGCCAGGGCTCTGTGGACTCTGCCAGGGCTCTGTGGACTCGGCCAGGGCTCTGTGGACTCGGCCAGGGCTCTGTGGACTCTGCCAGGGCTCTGTGAACTCTGCCAGGGCTCTGTGGACTCCGCCAGGGCTCTGTGGACTCCGCCAGGGCTCTGTGAACTCGGCCAGGGCTCTGTGGACTCCGCCAGGGCTCTGTGGACTCCGCCAGGGCTCTGTGGATGTGGCCAGGGCTCTGTGGATGTGGCCAGGGCTCTGTGGACTCCGCCAGGGCTCTGTGAACTCGGCCAGGGCTCTGTGGACTCGGCCAGGGCTCTGTGGACTCTGCCAGGGCTCTGTGAACTCGGCCAGGGCTCTGTGGACTCCGCCAGGGCTCTGTGGACTCTGCCAGGGCTCTGTGAACTCGGCCAGGGCTCTGTGGACTCGGCCAGGGCTCTGTGGACTCCGCCAGGGCTCTGTGGACTCCGCCAGGGCTCTGTGAACTCAGCCAGGGCTCTGTGGATGTGGCCAGGGCTCTGTGGACTCCGCCAGGGCTCTGTGGACTCGGCCAGGGCTCTGTGGACTCTGCCAGGGCTCTGTGGATGTGGCCAGGGCTCTGTGGACTCGGCCAGGGCTCTGTGGACTCCGCCAGGGCTCTGTGGATGTGGCCAGGGCTCTGTGGACTCGGCCAGGGCTCTGTGGACTCCGCCAGGGCTCTGTGGATGTGGCCAGGGCTCTGTGGACTCGGCCAGGGCTCTGTGAACTCGGCCAGGGCTCTGTGGACTCGGCCAGGGCTCTGTGGACTCCGCCAGGGCTCTGTGGACTCGGCCAGGGCTCTGTGGACTCGGCCAGGGCTCTGTGGACTCCGCCAGGGCTCTGTGAACTCGGCCAGGGCTCTGTGGACTCCGCCAGGGCTCTGTGGACTCTGCCAGGGCTCTGTGGACTCTGCCAGGGCTCTGTGGACTCGGCCAGGGCTCTGTGGATGTGGCCAGGGCTCTGTGGACTCGGCCAGGGCTCTGTGGACTCCGCCAGGGCTCTGTGAACTCGGCCAGGGCTCTGTGGACTCGGCCAGGGCTCTGTGGACTCCGCCAGGGCTCTGTGGACTCGGCCAGGGCTCTGTGGACTCCGCCAGGGCTCTGTGAACTCGGCCAGGGCTCTGTGGACTCGGCCAGGGCTCTGTGGACTCCGCCAGGGCTCTGTGGACTCTGCCAGGGCTCTGTGGACTCGGCCAGGGCTCTGTGGACTCCGCCAGGGCTCTGTGGACTCGGCCAGGGCTCTGTGGACTCGGCCAGGGCTCTGTGGACTCCGCCAGGGCTCTGTGGAAGTGGCCAGGGCTCTGTGAACTCGGCCAGGGCTCTGTGGACTCGGCCAGGGCTCTGTGGACTCCGCCAGGGCTCTGTGGACTCGGCCAGGGCTCTGTGGACTCGGCCAGGGCTCTGTGGACTCGGCCAGGGCTCTGTGGACTCCGCCAGGGCTCTGTGAACTCGGCCAGGGCTCTGTGGACTCGGCCAGGGCTCTGTGGACTCGGCCAGGGCTCTGTGGACTCCGCCAGGGCTCTGTGGACTCTGCCAGGGCTCTGTGGACTCGGCCAGGGCTCTGTGGACTCGGCCAGGGCTCTGTGGACTCGGCCAGGGCTCTGTGGACTCCGCCAGGGCTCTGTGGACTCGGCCAGGGCTCTGTGGACTCCGCCAGGGCTCTGTGAACTCGGCCAGGGCTCTGTGGACTCGGCCAGGGCTCTGTGGACTTGGCCAGGGCTCTGTGGACTCCGCCAGGGCTCTGTGGACTCGGCCAGGGCTCTGTGGACTCGGCCAGGGCTCTGTGGACTCCGCCAGGGCTCTGTGGACGTGGCCAGGGCTCTGTGGACTCGGCCAGGGCTCTGTGGACTCGGCCAGGGCTCTGTGGACTCCGCCAGGGCTCTGTGGAAGTGGCCAGGGCTCTGTGAACTCGGCCAGGGCTCTGTGGACTCGGCCAGGGCTCTGTGGACTCCGCCAGGGCTCTGTGGACTCCGCCAGGGCTCTGTGGACTCGGCCAGGGCTCTGTGAACTCGGCCAGGGCTCTGTGGACTCGGCCAGGGCTCTGTGGACTCCGCCAGGGCTCTGTGAACTCGGCCAGGGCTCTGTGGACTCGGCCAGGGCTCTGTGGACTCGGCCAGGGCTCTGTGGACTCCGCCAGGGCTCTGTGGACTCTGCCAGGGCTCTGTGGACTCGGCCAGGGCTCTGTGGACTCTGCCAGGGCTCTGTGAACTCGGCCAGGGCTCTGTGGACGTGGCCATGGCTCTGTGAACTCCGCCAGGGCTCTGTGGACTCGGCCAGGGCTCTGTGGACTCGGCCAGGGCTCTGTGAACTCTGCCAGGGCTCTGTGGACTCGGCCAGGGCTCTGTGGACTCGGCCAGGGCTCTGTGGACTCTGCCAGGGCTCTGTGGACTCCGCCAGGGCTCTGTGGACTCGGCCAGGGCTCTGTGGACTCTGCCAGGGCTCTGTGGACTCCGCCAGGGCTCTGTGGATGTGGCCAGGGCTCTGTGGACTCGGCCAGGGCTCTGTGGACTCCGCCAGGGCTCTGTGGATGTGGCCAGGGCTCTGTGGACTCCGCCAGGGCTCTGTGAACTCGGCCAGGGCTCTGTGGACTCGGCCAGGGCTCTGTGGACTCCGCCAGGGCTCTGTGGACTCGGCCAGGGCTCTGTGGACTCGGCCAGGGCTCTGTGGACTCCGCCAGGGCTCTGTGAACTCGGCCAGGGCTCTGTGGACTCCGCCAGGGCTCTGTGGACTCGGCCAGGGCTCTGTGGACTCGGCCAGGGCTCTGTGGACTCCGCCAGGGCTCTGTGGATGTGGCCAGGGCTCTGTGGACTCGGCCAGGGCTCTGTGGACTCGGCCAGGGCTCTGTGGATGTGGCCAGGGCTCTGTGGACTCGGCCAGGGCTCTGTGGACTCCGCCAGGGCTCTGTGGATGTGGCCAGGGCTCTGTGGACTCGGCCAGGGCTCTGTGGACTCCGCCAGGGCTCTGTGGATGTGGCCAGGGCTCTGTGGACTCGGCCAGGGCTCTGTGAAATCGGCCAGGGCTCTGTGGACTCGGCCAGGGCTCTGTGGACTCCGCCAGGGCTCTGTGGACTCTTCCAGGGCTCTGTGAACTCGGCCAGGGCTCTGTGGACTCCGCCAGGGCTCTGTGAACTCGGCCAGGGCTCTGTGGATTCCGCCAGGGCTCTGTGGACTCTGCCAGGGCTCTGTGGACTCGGCCAGGGCTCTGTGGACTCGGTCAGGGCTCTGTGGATGTGGCCAGGGCTCTGTGGACTCGGCCAGGGCTCTGTGGACTCCGCCAGGGCTCTGTGAACTCGGCCAGGGCTCTGTGGACTCCGCCAGGGCTCTGTGGACTCGGCCAGGGCTCTGTGGACTCGGCCAGGGCTCTGTGGACTCCGCCAGGGCTCTGTGGACTCTGCCAGGGCTCTGTGGACTCGGCCAGGGCTCTGTGGACTCCGCCAGGGCTCTGTGGACTCCGCCAGGGCTCTGTGGACTCGGCCAGGGCTCTGTGGACTCCGCCAGGGCTCTGTGGAAGTGGCCAGGGCTCTGTGAACTCGGCCAGGGCTCTGTGGACTCGGCCAGGGCTCTGTGGACTCCGCCAGGGCTCTGTGGACTCCGCCAGGGCTCTGTGGACTCTGCCAGGGCTCTGTGGACTCGGCCAGGGCTCTGTGAACTCGGCCAGGGCTCTGTAGACTCCGCCAGGGCTCTGTGAACTCGGCCAGGGCTCTGTGGACTCGGCCAGGGCTCTGTGGACTCGGCCAGGGCTCTGTGGACTCGGCCAGGGCTCTGTGGACTCCGCCAGGGCTCTGTGGACTCTGCCAGGGCTCTGTGGACTCGGCCAGGGCTCTGTGGACTCTGCCAGGGCTCTGTGAACTCGGCCAGGGCTCTGTGGACGTGGCCAGGGCTCTGTGAACTGCGCCAGGGCTCTGTGGACTCTGCCAGGGCTCTGTGGACTCAGCCAGGGCTCTGTGGACTCGGCCAGGGCTCTGTGGACTCCGCCAGGGCTCTGTGGATGTGGCCAGGGCTCTGTGGACTCTGCCAGGGCTCTGTGGACTCGGCCAGGGCTCTGTGGACTCGGCCAGGGCTCTGTGGACTCTGCCAGGGCTCTGTGAACTCTGCCAGGGCTCTGTGGACTCCGCCAGGGCTCTGTGGACTCCGCCAGGGCTCTGTGAACTCGGCCAGGGCTCTGTGGACTCCGCCAGGGCTCTGTGGACTCCGCCAGGGCTCTGTGGATGTGGCCAGGGCTCTGTGGACTCTGCCAGGGCTCTGTGGACCCCGCCAGGGCTCTGTGAACTCGGCCAGGGCTCTGTGGACTCGGCCAGGGCTCTGTGGACTCTGCCAGGGCTCTGTGAACTCGGCCAGGGCTCTGTGGACTCCGCCAGGGCTCTGTGGACTCTGCCAGGGCTCTGTGAACTCGGCCAGGGCTCTGTGGACTCGGCCAGGGCTCTGTGAACTCCGCCAGGGCTCTGTGGACTCCGCCAGGGCTCTGTGAACTCAGCCAGGGCTCTGTGGATGTGGCCAGGGCTCTGTGGACTCCGCCAGGGCTCTGTGGACTCGGCCAGGGCTCTGTGGACTCTGCCAGGGCTCTGTGGATGTGGCCAGGGCTCTGTGGACTCGGCCAGGGCTCTGTGGACTCCGCCAGGGCTCTGTGGATGTGGCCAGGGCTCTGTGGACTCGGCCAGGGCTCTGTGGACTCCGCCAGGGCTCTGTGGATGTGGCCAGGGCTCTGTGGACTCTGCCAGGGCTCTGTGAAATCGGCCAGGGCTCTGTGGACTCGGCCAGGGCTCTGTGGACTCCGCCAGGGCTCTGTGGACTCGGCCAGGGCTCTGTGGACTCGGCCAGGGCTCTGTGGACTCCGCCAGGGCTCTGTGAACTCGGCCAGGGCTCTGTGGACTCCGCCAGGGCTCTGTGGACTCTGCCAGGGCTCTGTGGACTCTGCCAGGGCTCTGTGGACTCGGTCAGGGCTCTGTGGATGTGGCCAGGGCTCTGTGGACTCGGCCAGGGCTCTGTGGACTCCGCCAGGGCTCTGTGAACTCGGCCAGGGCTCTGTGAACTCGGCCAGGGCTCTGTGGACTCCGCCAGGGCTCTGTGGACTCGGCCAGGGCTCTGTGGACTCGGCCAGGGCTCTGTGGACTCCGCCAGGGCTCTGTGGACTCCGCCAGGGCTCTGTGGACTCGGCCAGGGCTCTGTGGACGTGGCCAGGGCTCTGTGAACTCCGACAGGGCTCTGTGGACTCGGCCAGGGCTCTGTGGACTCGGCCAGGGCTCTGTGGACTCCGCCAGGGCTCTGTGGAAGTGGCCAGGGCTCTGTGAACTCGGCCAGGGCTCTGTGGACTCGGCCAGGGCTCTGTGGACTCCGCCAGGGCTCTGTGGAAGTGGCCAGGGCTCTGTGAACTCGGCCAGGGCTCTGTGGACTCGGCCAGGGCTCTGTGGACTCCGCCAGGGCTCTGTGGACTCCGCCAGGGCTCTGTGGACTCGGCCAGGGCTCTGTGAACTCGGCCAGGGCTCTGTGGACTCGGCCAGGGCTCTGTGGACTCCGCCAGGGCTCTGTGAACTCGGCCAGGGCTCTGTGGACTCGGCCAGGGCTCTGTGGACTCGGCCAGGGCTCTGTGGACTCCGCCAGGGCTCTGTGGACTCTTCCAGGGCTCTGTGGACTCGGCCAGGGCTCTGTGGACTCTGCCAGGGCTCTGTGAACTCGGCCAGGGCTCTGTGGACGTGGCCAGGGCTCTGTGAACTCCGCCAGGGCTCTGTGGACTCGGCCAGGGCTCTGTGAACTCGGCCAGGGCTCTTTGAACTCTGCCAGGGCTCTGTGGACTCGGCCAGGGCTCTGTGGACTCGGCCAGGGCTCTGTGGACTCTGCCAGGGCTCTGTGGACTCCGCCAGAGCTCTGTGGACTCGGCCAGGGCTCTGTGGACTCTGCCAGGGCTCTGTGGACTCCGCCAGGGCTCTGTGGATGTGGCCAGGGCTCTGTGGACTCGGCCAGGGCTCTGTAGACTCCGCCAGGGCTCTGTGGATGTGGCCAGGGCTCTGTGGACTCCGCCAGGGCTGTGTGAACTCGGCCAGGGCTCTGTGGACTCGGCCAGGGCTCTGTGGACTCCGCCAGGGCTCTGTGGACTCTTCCAGGGCTCTGTGGACTCGGCCAGGGCTCTGTGGACTCCGCCAGGGCTCTGTGAACTCGGCCAGGGCTCTGTGGACTCCGCCAGGGCTCTGTGGACTCGGCCAGGGCTCTGTGGACTCGGCCAGGGCTCTGTGGACTCCGCCAGGGCTCTGTGGATGTGGCCAGGGCTCTGTGGACTCGGCCAGGGCTCTGTGGACTCGGCCAGGGCTCTGTGGATGTGGCCAGGGCTCTGTGGACTCGGCCAGGGCTCTGTGGACTCCGCCAGGGCTCTGTGGATGTGGCCAGGGCTCTGTGGACTTGGCCAGGGCTCTGTGGACTCCGCCAGGGCTCTGTGGATGTGGCCAGGGCTCTGTGGACTCGGCCAGGGCTCTGTGAAATCGGCCAGGGCTCTGTGGACTCGGCCAGGGCTCTGTGGACTCCGCCAGGGCTCTGTGGACTCTTCCAGGGCTCTGTGGACTCGGCCAGGGCTCTGTGGACTCCGCCAGGGCTCTGTGAACTCGGCCAGGGCTCTGTGGACTCCGCCAGGGCTCTGTGGACTCTGCCAGGGCTCTGTGGACTCCGCCAGGGCTCTGTGGACTCGGTCAGGGCTCTGTGGATGTGGCCAGGGCTCTGTGGACTCGGCCAGGGCTCTGTGGTCTCCGCCAGGGCTCTGTGAACTCGGCCAGGGCTCTGTGGACTCCGCCAGGGCTCTGTGGACTCTGCCAGGGCTCTGTGGACTCGGCCAGGGCTCTGTGGACTCTGCCAGGGCTATGTGAACTCGGCCAGGGCTCTGTGGACGTGGCCAGGGCTCTGTGAACTCCGCCAGGGCTCTGTGGACTCGGCCAGGGCTCTGTGAACTCGGCCAGGGCTCTTTGAACTCTGCCAGGGCTCTGTGGACTCGGCCAGGGCTCTGTGGACTCGGCCAGGGCTCTGTGGACTCTGCCAGGGCTCTGTGGACTCCGCCAGAGCTCTGTGGACTCGGCCAGGGCTCTGTGGACTCTGCCAGGGCTCTGTGGACTCCGCCAGGGCTCTGTGGATGTGGCCAGGGCTCTGTGGACTCGGCCAGGGCTCTGTAGACTCCGCCAGGGCTCTGTGGATGTGGCCAGGGCTCTGTGGACTCCGCCAGGGCTCTGTGAACTCGGCCAGGGCTCTGTGGACTCGGCCAGGGCTCTGTGGACTCCGCCAGGGCTCTGTGGACTCTGCCAGGGCTCTGTGGACTCGGCCAGGGCTCTGTGGACTCTGCCAGGGCTCTGTGAACTCGGCCAGGGCTCTGTGGACTCCGCCAGGGCTCTGTGGACTCGGCCAGGGCTCTGTGGACTCGGCCAGGGCTCTGTGGACTCCGCCAGGGCTCTGTGGATGTGGCCAGGGCTCTGTGGACTCGGCCAGGGCTCTGTGGACTCGGCCAGGGCTCTGTGGATGTGGCCAGGGCTCTGTGGACTCGGCCAGGGCTCTGTGGACTCCGCCAGGGCTCTGTGGATGTGGCCAGGGCTCTGTGGACTTGGCCAGGGCTCTGTGGACTCCGCCAGGGCTCTGTGGATGTGGCCAGGGCTCTGTGGACTCGGCCAGGGCTCTGTGAACTCGGCCAGGGCTCTGTGGACTCGGCCAGGGCTCTGTGGACTCCGCCAGGGCTCTGTGGACTCTGCCAGGGCTCTGTGGACTCGGCCAGGGCTCTGTGGACTCCGCCAGGGCTCTGTGAACTCGGCCAGGGCTCTGTGGACTCCGCCAGGGCTCTGTGGACTCTGCCAGGGCTCTGTGGACTCCGCCAGGGCTCTGTGGACTCGGCCAGGGCTCTGTGGATGTGGCCAGGGCTCTGTGGACTCGGCCAGGGCTCTGTGGTCTCCGCCAGGGCTCTGTGAACTCGGCCAGGGCTCTGTGGACTCCGCCAGGGCTCTGTGGACTCGGCCAGGGCTCTGTGGACTCGGCCAGGGCTCTGTGGACTCCGCCAGGGCTCTGTGGACACTGCCAGGGCTCTGTGGACTCGGCCAGGGCTCTGTGGACTCCGCCAGGGCTCTGTGGACTCCGCCAGGGCTCTGTGGACTCGGCCAGGGCTCTGTGGACTCCGCCAGGGCTCTGTGGAAGTGGCCAGGGCTCTGTGAACTCGGCCAGGGCTCTGTGGACTCGGCCAGGGCTCTGTGGACTCCGCCAGGGCTCTGTGGACTCCGCCAGGGCTCTGTGGACTCTGCCAGGGCTCTGTGGACTCGGCCAGGGCTCTGTGAACTCGGCCAGGGCTCTGTGGACTCGGCCAGGGCTCTGTGGACTCCGCCAGGGCTCTGTGAACTCGGCCAGGGCTCTGTGGACTCGGCCAGGGCTCTGTGGACTCGGCCAGGGCTCTGTGGACTCGGCCAGGGCTCTGTGGACTCCGCCAGGGCTCTGTGGACTCTGCCAGGGCTCTGTGGACTCGGCCAGGGCTCTGTGGACTCTGCCAGGGCTCTGTGAACTCGGCCAGGGCTCTGTGGACGTGGCCAGGGCTCTGTGAACTCCGCCAGGGCTCTGTGGACTCTGCCAGGGCTCTGTGGACTCGGCCAGGGCTCTGTGGACTCGGCCAGGGCTCTGTGGACTCCGCCAGGGCTCTGTGGATGTGGCCAGGGCTCTGTGGACTCTGCCAGGGCTCTGTGGACTCGGCCAGGGCTCTGTGGACTCGGCCAGGGCTCTGTGGACTCCGCCAGGGCTCTGTGGACTCGGCCAGGGCTCTGTGAACTCGGCCAGGGCTCTGTGGACTCGGCCAGGGCTCTGTGGACTCCGCCAGGGCTCTGTGAACTCGGCCAGGGCTCTGTGGACTCGGCCAGGGCTCTGTGGACTCGGCCAGGGCTCTGTGGACTCCGCCAGGGCTCTGTGGACTCTGCCAGGGCTCTGTGGACTCGGCCAGGGCTCTGTGAACTCGGCCAGGGCTCTGTGGACTCGGCCAGGGCTCTGTGGACTCCGCCAGGGCTCTGTGGACTCGGCCAGGGCTCTGTGGACTCCGCCAGGGCTCTGTGAACTCGGCCAGGGCTCTGTGGACTCGGCCAGGGCTCTGTGGACTCGGCCAGGGCTCTGTGAACTCCGCCAGGGCTCTGTGGACTCGGCCAGGGCTCTGTGGACTCGGCCAGGGCTCTGTGGACTCCGCCAGGGCTCTGTGGAAGTGGCCAGGGCTCTGTGAACTCGGCCAGGGCTCTGTGGACTCGGCCAGGGCTCTGTGGACTCCGCCAGGGCTCTGTGGAAGTGGCCAGGGCTCTGTGAACTCGGCCAGGGCTCTGTGGACTCGGCCAGGGCTCTGTGGACTCCGCCAGGGCTCTGTGGACTCCGCCAGGGCTCTGTGGACTCGGCCAGGGCTCTGTGAACTCGGCCAGGGCTCTGTGGACTCGGCCAGGGCTCTGTGGACTCCGCCAGGGCTCTGTGAACTCGGCCAGGGCTCTGTGGACTCGGCCAGGGCTCTGTGGACTCGGCCAGGGCTCTGTGGACTCCGCCAGGGCTCTGTGGACTCTGCCAGGGCTCTGTGGACTCGGCCAGGGCTCTGTGGACTCTGCCAGGGCTCTGTGGACTCGGCCAGGGCTCTGTGGACGTGGCCAGGGCTCTGTGAACTCCGCCAGGGCTCTGTGGACTCGGCCAGGGCTCTGTGGACTCGGCCAGGGCTCTGTGAACTCTGCCAGGGCTCTGTGGACTCGGCCAGGGCTCTGTGGACTCGGCCAGGGCTCTGTGGACTCCGCCAGGGCTCTGTGAACTCGGCCAGGGCTCTGTGGACTCCGCCAGGGCTCTGTGGACGTGGCCAGGGCTCTGTGAACTCGGCCAGGGCTCTGTGGACTCAGCCAGGGCTCTGTGGACTCGGCCAGGGCTCTGTGGACTCGGCCAGGGCTCTGTGAACTCTGCCAGGGCTCTGTGGACTCCGACAGGGCTCTGTGGACGTGGCCAGGGCTCTGTGGACTCCGCCAGGGCTCTGTGGACTCGGCCAGGGCTCTGTGGACTCGGCCAGGGCTCTGTGGACTCTGCCAGGGCTCTGTGGACTCCGCCAGGGCTCTGTGGATGTGGCCAGGGCTCTGTGGACTCTGCCAGGGCTCTGTGGACTCGGCCAGGGCTCTGTGGACTCGGCCAGGGCTCTGTGGACTCCGCCAGGGCTCTGTGGACTCGGCCAGGGCTCTGTGGACTCGGCCAGGGCTCTGTGGACTCCGCCAGGGCTCTGTGAACTCTGCCAGGGCTCTGTGGACTCGGCCAGGGCTCTGTGGACTCGGCCAGGGCTCTGTGGACTCCGCCAGGGCTCTGTGGACTTGGCCAGGGCTCTGTGAACTCGGCCAGGGCTCTGTGGACTCCGCCAGGGCTCTGTGGACTCGGCCAGGGCTCTGTGGACTCCGCCAGGGCTCTGTGGACTCTGCCAGGGCTCTGTGAACTCGGCCAGGGCTCTGTGGACTCGGCCAGGGCTCTGTGGATGTGGCCAGGGCTCTGTGGACTCTGCCAGGGCTCTGTGGACTCCGCCAGGGCTCTGTGGACTCGGCCAGGGCTCTGTGGACTCGGCCAGGGCTCTGTGGACTCGGCCAGGGCTCTGTGGATGTGGCCAGGGCTCTGTGGACTCTGCCAGGGCTCTGTGGACTCGGCCAGGGCTCTGTGGACTCGGCCAGGGCTCTGTGGACTCTGCCAGGGCTCTGTGAACTCTGCCAGGGCTCTGTGGACTCCGCCAGGGCTCTGTGGACTCCGCCAGGGCTCTGTGGACTCCGCCAGGGCTCTGTGAACTCGGCCAGGGCTCTGTGGACTCCGCCAGGGCTCTGTGGACTCCGCCAGGGCTCTGTGAACTCAGCCAGGGCTCTGTGGACTCTGCCAGGGCTCTGTGGACTCCGCCAGGGCTCTGTGGACTCGGCCAGGGCTCTGTGGACTCGGCCAGGGCTCTGTGGACTCCGCCAGGGCTCTGTGAACTCGGCCAGGGCTCTGTGGACTCCGCCAGGGCTCTGTGGACTCTGCCAGGGCTCTGTGGACTCGGCCAGGGCTCTGTGGACTCGGCCAGGGCTCTGTGGACTCCGCCAGGGCTCTGTGGAAGTGGCCAGGGCTCTGTGGACTCAGCCAGGGCTCTGTGGACTCCGCCAGGGCTCTGTGGACTCGGCCAGGGCTCTGTGGACTCCGCCAGGGCTCTGTGGACTCTGCCAGGGCTCTGTGAACTCCGCCAGGGCTCTGTGGACTCGGCCAGGGCTCTGTGGATGTGGCCAGGGCTCTGTGGACTCTGCCAGGGCTCTGTGGACTCAGCCAGGGCTCTGTGGACTCGGCCAGGGCTCTGTGGACTCGGCCAGGGCTCTGTGGACTCGGCCAGGGCTCTGTGGATGTGGCCAGGGCTCTGTGGACTCTGCCAGGGCTCTGTGGACTCGGCCAGGGCTCTGTGGACTCGGCCAGGGCTCTGTGGACTCTGCCAGGGCTCTGTGAACTCTGCCAGGGCTCTGTGGACTCCGCCAGGGCTCTGTGGACTCCGCCAGGGCTCTGTGAACTCGGCCAGGGCTCTGTGGACTCCGCCAGGGCTCTGTGGACTCCGCCAGGGCTCTGTGGACTCGGCCAGGGCTCTGTGGACTCCGCCAGGGCTCTGTGGACTCTGCCAGGGCTCTGTGGACTCGGCCAGGGCTCTGTGGACTCGGCCAGGGCTCTGTGGACTCCGCCAGGGCTCTGTGGAAGTGGCCAGGGCTCTGTGAACTCAGCCAGGGCTCTGTGGACTCCGCCAGGGCTCTGTGGACTCGGCCAGGGCTCTGTGGACTCCGCCAGGGCTCTGTGGACTCGGCCAGGGCTCTGTGAACTCCGCCAGGGCTCTGTGGACTCGGCCAGGGCTCTGTGGATGTGGCCAGGGCTCTGTGGACTCTGCCAGGGCTCTGTGGACTCAGCCAGGGCTCTGTGGACTCGGCCAGGGCTCTGTGGACTCGGCCAGGGCTCTGTGGACTCGGCCAGGGCTCTGTGGACTTGGCCAGGGCTCTGTGGACTCTGCCAGGGCTCTGTGGACTCGGCCAGGGCTCTGTGGACTCGGCCAGGGCTCTGTGGACTCTGCCAGGGCTCTGTGGACTCTGCCAGGGCTCTGTGGACTCCGCCAGGGCTCTGTGGACTCCGCCAGGGCTCTGTGGACTCCGCCAGGGCTCTGTGAACTCGGCCAGGGCTCTGTGGACTCCGCCAGGGCTCTGTGGACTCCGCCAGGGCTCTGTGAACTCAGCCAGGGCTCTGTGGACTCTGCCAGGGCTCTGTGGACTCCGCCAGGGCTCTGTGAACTCGGCCAGGGCTCTGTGGACTCGGCCAGGGCTCTGTGGACTCCGCCAGGGCTCTGTGAACTCGGCCAGGGCTCTGTGGACTCGGCCAGGGCTCTGTGGACTCTGCCAGGGCTCTGTGGACTCGGCCAGGGCTCTGTGGACTCCGCCAGGGCTCTGTGGACTCGGCCAGGGCTCTGTGGACTCGGCCAGGGCTCTGTGGACTCCGCCAGGGCTCTGTGGACTCTGCCAGGGCTCTGTGGACTCGGCCAGGGCTCTGTGGACTCGGCCAGGGCTCTGTGAACTCCGCCAGGGCTCTGTGGACTCGGCCAGGGCTCTGTGAACTCCGCCAGGGCTCTGTGGACTCCGCCAGGGCTCTGTGGACTCCGCCAGGGCTCTGTGAACTCGGCCAGGGCTCTGTGGACTCGGCCAGGGCTCTGTGGACTCTGCCAGGGCTCTGTGGACTCCGCCAGGGCTCTGTGGACTCCGCCAGGGCTCTGTGGACTCGGCCAGGGCTCTGTGGACTCGGCCAGGGCTCTGTGGACTCCGCCAGGGCTCTGTGAACTCGGCCAGGGCTCTGTGAACTCGGCCAGGGCTCTGTGGACTCTGCCAGGGCTCTGTGAACTCGGCCAGGGCTCTGTGGACTCGGCCAGGGCTCTGTGGACTCGGCCAGGGCTCTGTGGACTCCGCCAGGGCTCTGTGGATGTGGCCAGGGCTCTGTGGACTCTGCCAGGGCTCTGTGGACTCGGCCAGGGCTCTGTGGACTCCGCCAGGGCTCTGTGGACTCGGCCAGGGCTCTGTGGACTCCGCCAGGGCTCTGTGGACTCCGCCAGGGCTCTGTGAACTCGGCCAGGGCTCTGTGAACTCGGCCAGGGCTCTGTGGACTTGGCCAGGGCTCTGTGGACTCTGCCAGGGCTCTGTGGACTCCGCCAGGGCTCTGTGGACTTGGCCAGGGCTCTGTGGACTTGGCCAGGGCTCTGTGGACTCCGCCAGGGCTCTGTGAACTCGGCCAGGGCTCTGTGAACTCGGCCAGGGCTCTGTGGACTCTGCCAGGGCTCTGTGAACTCGGCCAGGGCTCTGTGGACTCGGCCAGGGCTCTGTGGACTCCGCCAGGGCTCTGTGGACTCCGCCAGGGCTCTGTGGACTCTGCCAGGGCTCTGTGGACTCCGCCAGGGCTCTGTGGACTCGGCCAGGGCTCTGTGGACTCGGCCAGGGCTCTGTGGATGTGCCAGGGCTCTGTGAACTCGGCCAGGGCTCTGTGGACTCCGCCAGGGCTCTGTGGACTCTGCCAGGGCTCTGTGAACTCGGCCAGGGCTCTGTGGACTCGGCCAGGGCTCTGTGGACTCGGCCAGGGCTCTGTGAACTCGGCCAGGGCTCTGTGGACTCCGCCAGGGCTCTGTGAACTCGGCCAGGGCTCTGTGGACTCGGCCAGGGCTCTGTGGACTCGGCCAGGGCTCTGTGGACTCTGCCAGGGCTCTGTGGACTCAGCCAGGGCTCTGTGGACTCTGCCAGGGCTCTGTGGACTCGGCCAGGGCTCTGTGAACTCTGCCAGGGCTCTGTGGACTCTGCCAGGGCTCTGTGAACTCGGCCAGGGCTCTGTGGACTCCGCCAGGGCTCTGTGGACTCTGCCAGGGCTCTGTGAACTCTGCCAGGGCTCTGTGGACCCCGCCAGGGCTCTGTGGATGTGGCCAGGGCTCTGTGGACTCTGCCAGGGCTCTGTGGACTCAGCCAGGGCTCTGTGGACTCGGCCAGGGCTCTGTGGACTCGGCCAGGGCTCTGTGGACTCCGCCAGGGCTCTGTGGACTCTGCCAGGGCTCTGTGAACTCGGCCAGGGCTCTGTGGACTCCGCCAGGGCTCTGTGGACTCTGCCAGGGCTCTGTGAACTCGGCCAGGGCTCTGTGGACTCCGCCAGGGCTCTGTGGACTCGGCCAGGGCTCTGTGGACTCCGCCAGGGCTCTGTGGACTCCGCCAGGGCTCTGTGAACTCGGCCAGGGCTCTGTGGACTCGGCCAGGGCTCTGTGAACTCTGCCAGGGCTCTGTGGACTCGGCCAGGGCTCTGTGAACTCGGCCAGGGCTCTGTGGACTCCGCCAGGGCTCTGTGAACTCGGCCAGGGCTCTGTGGACTCGGCCAGGGCTCTGTGGACTCTGCCAGGGCTCTGTGAACTCGGCCAGGGCTCTGTGGACTCCGCCAGGGCTCTGTGGACTCGGCCAGGGCTCTGTGGACTCCGCCAGGGCTCTGTGGACTCGGCCAGGGCTCTGTGGACTCTGCCAGGGCTCTGTGGACTCGGCCAGGGCTCTGTGGACTCTGCCAGGGCTCTGTGGACTCGGCCAGGGCTCTGTGGACTCTGCCAGGGCTCTGTGAACTCGGCCAGGGCTCTGTGGACTCCGCCAGGGCTCTGTGGACTTGGCCAGGGCTCTGTGGACTCCGCCAGGGCTCTGTGGACTCAGCCAGGGCTCTGTGGACTCGGCCAGGGCTCTGTGAACTCTGCCAGGGCTCTGTGGACTCCGCCAGGGCTCTGTGGACTCTGCCAGGGCTCTGTGGACTCGGCCAGGGCTCTGTGGACTCCGCCAGGGCTCTGTGGACTCTGCCAGGGCTCTGTGGACTCCGCCAGGGCTCTGTGGACTCGGCCAGGGCTCTGTGGACTCCGCCAGGGCTCTGTGGACTCGGCCAGGGCTCTGTGAACTCGACCAGGGCTCTGTGGACTCGGCCAGGGCTCTGTGGACTCCGACAGGGCTCTGTGGACTCTTCCAGGGCTCTGTGGACTCGGCCAGGGCTCTGTGGACTCCGCCAGGGCTCTGTGAACTCGGCCAGGGCTCTGTGGACTCGGCCAGGGCTCTGTGGACTCGGCCAGGGCTCTGTGGACTCCGCCAGGGCTCTGTGGACTTGACCAGGGCTCTGTGGACTCGGCCAGGGCTCTGTGGACTCGGCCAGGGCTCTGTGGACTCCGACAGGGCTCTGTGGACTCTGCCAGGGCTCTGTGGACTCAGCCAGGGCTCTGTGGACTCCGCCAGGGCTCTGTGAACCCTGCCAGGGCTCTGTGGACTCCGCCAGGGCTCTGTGGACTCGGCCAGGGCTCTGTGGACTCTGCCAGGGCTCTGTGGACTCTGCCAGGGCTCTGTGAACTCGGCCAGGGCTCTGTGGACTCCGCCAGGGCTCTGTGAACTCGGCCAGGGCTCTGTGGATTTGGCCAGGGCTCTGTGGACTCTGCCAGGGCTCTGTGGACTCCGCCAGGGCTCTGTGGACGTGGCCAGGGCTCTGTCGACGTGGCCAGGGCTCTGTGGACTCCGCCAGGGCTCTGTGAACTCGGCCAGGGCTCTGTGAACTCGGCCAGGGCTCTGTGGACTCTGCCAGGGCTCTGTGGACTCGGCCAGGGCTCTGTGAACTCGGCCAGGGCTCTGTGGACTCCGCCAGGGCTCTGTGGACTCGGCCAGGGCTCTGTGGACTCGGCCAGGGCTCTGTGGACTCTGCCAGGGCTCTGTGGACTCAGCCAGGGCTCTGTGGACTCGGCCAGGGCTCTGTGGACTCCGCCAGGGCTCTGTGGATGTGGCCAGGGCTCTGTGGACTCGGCCAGGGCTCTGTGGACTCGGCCAGGGCTCTGTGGACTCCGCCAGGGCTCTGTGAACTCGGCCAGGGCTCTGTGAACTCGGCCAGGGCTCTGTGGACTCGGCCAGGGCTCTGTGGACTCTGCCAGGGCTCTGTGGACTCCGCCAGGGCTCTGTGGACGTGGCCAGGGCTCTGTCGACTCCCAGGGCTCTGTGGACTCCGCCAGGGCTCTGTGAACTCGGCCAGGGCTCTGTGAACTCGGCCAGGGCTCTGTGGACTCTGCCAGGGCTCTGTGAACTCGGCCAGGGCTCTGTGGACTCGGCCAGGGCTCTGTGGACTCCGCCAGGGCTCTGTGGATGTGGCCAGGGCTCTGTGGACTCTGCCAGGGCTCTGTGGACTCCGCCAGGGCTCTGTGAACTCGGCCAGGGCTCTGTGGACTCGGCCAGGGCTCTGTGGACTCTGCCAGGGCTCTGTGAACTCCGCCAGGGCTCTGTGGACTCCGCCAGGGCTCTGTGGACTCTGCCAGGGCTCTGTGAACTCGGCCAGGGCTCTGTGGACTCCGCCAGGGCTCTGTGGACTCGGCCAGGGCTCTGTGGACTCCGCCAGGGCTCTGTGGACTCCGCCAGGGCTCTGTGAACTCTGCCAGGGCTCTGTGGACTCCGCCAGGGCTCTGTGGACTCGGCCAGGGCTCTGTGGACTCCGCCAGGGCTCTGTGAACTCGGCCAGGGCTCTGTGGACTCGGCCAGGGCTCTGTGGACTCGGCCAGGGCTCTGTGAACTCGGCCAGGGCTCTGTGGACTCCGCCAGGGCTCTGTGGACTCGGCCAGGGCTCTGTGGACTCCGCCAGGGCTCTGTGGATGTGGCCAGGGCTCTGTGGACTCGGCCAGGGCTCTGTGGACTCTGCCAGGGCTCTGTGGACTCTGCCAGGGCTCTGTGGACTCGGCCAGGGCTCTGTGGACTCTGCCAGGGCTCTGTGAACTCGGCCAGGGCTCTGTGGACTCCGCCAGGGCTCTGTGGACTCCGCCAGGGCTCTGTGGACTCCGCCAGGGCTCTGTGGACTCAGCCAGGGCTCTGTGGACTCTGCCAGGGCTCTGTGAACTCTGCCAGGGCTCTGTGGACTCCGCCAGGGCTCTGTGGACTCTGCCAGGGCTCTGTGGACTCTGCCAGGGCTCTGTGGACTCGGCCAGGGCTCTGTGGACTCTGCCAGGGCTCTGTGGACTCCGCCAGGGCTCTGTGAACTCGGCCAGGGCTCTGTGGACTCGGCCAGGGCTCTGTGGACTCGGCCAGGGCTCTGTGAACTCTGCCAGGGCTCTGTGGACTCCGCCAGGGCTCTGTGAACTCGGCCAGGGCTCTGTGGACTCGGCCAGGGCTCTGTGGACTCGGCCAGGGCTCTGTGAACTCTGCCAGGGCTCTGTGGACTCCGCCAGGGCTCTGTGGACTCGGCCAGGGCTCTGTGGACTCGGCCAGGGCTCTGTGGACTCAGCCAGGGCTCTGTGGACTCCGCCAGGGCTCTGTGAACTCGGCCAGGGCTCTGTGGACTCGGCCAGGGCTCTGTGGACTCCGCCAGGGCTCTGTGGACTCGGCCAGGGCTCTGTGGACTCCGCCAGGGCTCTGTGGACTCTGCCAGGGCTCTGTGAACTCGGCCAGGGCTCTGTGGACTCGGCCAGGGCTCTGTGGACTCGGCCAGGGCTCTGTGGACTCCGCCAGGGCTCTGTGGATGTGGCCAGGGCTCTGTGGACTCTGCCAGGGCTCTGTGGACTCGGCCAGGGCTCTGTGGACTCTGCCAGGGCTCTGTGGATGTGGCCAGGGCTCTGTGGACTCGGCCAGGGCTCTGTGGACTCGGCCAGGGCTCTGTGGACTCCGCCAGGGCTCTGTGAACTCGGCCAGGGCTCTGTGGACTCGGCCAGGGCTCTGTGGACTCTGCCAGGGCTCTGTGAACTCGGCCAGGGCTCTGTGGACTCGGCCAGGGCTCTGTGAACTCCGCCAGGGCTCTGTGGACTCGGCCAGGGCTCTGTGAACTCTGCCAGGGCTCTGTGGACTCGGCCAGGGCTCTGTGAACTCTGCCAGGGCTCTGTGGACTCGGCCAGGGCTCTGTGGACTCCGCCAGGGCTCTGTGAACTCGGCCAGGGCTCTGTGGACTCGGCCAGGGCTCTGTGGACTCGGCCAGGGCTCTGTGGACTCCGCCAGGGCTCTGTGGACTCTGCCAGGGCTCTGTGAACTCGGCCAGGGCTCTGTGGACTCGGCCAGGGCTCTGTGGACTCCGCCAGGGCTCTGTGGACTCTGCCAGGGCTCTGTGGACTCAGCCAGGGCTCTGTGGACTCCGCCAGGGCTCTGTGAACTCGGCCAGGGCTCTGTGGACTCCGCCAGGGCTCTGTGGACTCTGCCAGGGCTCTGTGGACTCCGCCAGGGCTCTGTGGACTCGGCCAGGGCTCTGTGGACTCGGCCAGGGCTCTGTGGACTCTGCCAGGGCTCTGTGGACGTGGCCAGGGCTCTGTGGACTCGGCCAGGGCTCTGTGGACTCCGCCAGGGCTCTGTGAACTCGGCCAGGGCTCTGTGGACTCCGCCAGGGCTCTGTGGACTCTGCCAGGGCTCTGTGGACTCTGCCAGGGCTCTGTGGACTCGGCCAGGGCTCTGTGGACTCCGCCAGGGCTCTGTGGACTCCGCCAGGGCTCTGTGGACTCGGCCAGGGCTCTGTGGACTCCGCCAGGGCTCTGTGGATGTGGCCAGGGCTCTGTGGACTCCGCCAGGGCTCTGTGGACTCGGCCAGGTCTCTGTGGACTCCGCCAGGGCTCTGTGGATGTGGCCAGGGCTCTGTGGACTCCGCCAGGGCTCTGTGGACTCGGCCAGGGCTCTGTGGACTCGGCCAGGGCTCTGTGGACTCGGCCAGAGCAATACAT
>JAZGTQ010000410.1:0-13448 GCA_037953605.1 Necrosyrtes monachus | reverse complement strand
TGCTGCTTGCCGAGGCCTCTCTGGTGATTAAGCCCTTGCCTCTTTCACCTGAAATGTTTTGCTCCCACTGCGTATCGTCTAACATCAATATAATTAATTTGTCTCCAGCCCTGCTAAGACCTATTGGCTCAGAGGTCTCAGGCTAGCTGTGCAGAGATTTTAAGTGACTGTGTCCTTCCCACACCCAAATTAACCTGTTTTGCTCAGCAAGGTCATCCCAGACGCCAAAGGCCTAGATGGGCTGCTTTTGAGCAGAGGCTGAGGGCAGGGAGCCAAAAGATCACAGCCCTTTTTCCTGGGTCAGGGATGGAGTGGCCCATTCCATGCATTTCAAATTTCAAAGGGACATCGGATCAGTCTCCCAGAGCACCTGGAAGTCACATGAGCCCTTGAGCGACCACCAAAAGGCAATGCCTTGGAAGACAGCAAATGCAGGAGGTTGCACAGAAGCACCAGTTGATTCAGGACTGGTGCTAAAATGTGTGGAAAAGCCCTTGACGAAAGCGGCACTTTGGGACTATAAGCTCTGGTATCCCTGGTACGCCTCAGGCTGGGGCAACGTGTCCACTGAAGTCCACAGCAGGGTGACTCATGTTTGCCTGGAGTTCAGGGTTTTTCCCAACTCTTCCACATCATGATGACTCCCAGGTGCTCTGGGAGACTGATCCGATGTCCCTTTGTAGTTTGAAATGCATGGAATGGGCCACCCCATCCCTCAGCCAGGAAAAAGGGCTGTGAGCTTTTGGCTCCCTGCCCTGAGCCTCTCCTCAAAAGCAAGCCATCCAGGCCTCTGGCCTCTGGGATGACCTTGCTGAGCAAAACAGGTCCATTTGGGCGTGGGTCTCTTTCAGAGAAGGACGCGGGCATCTCTTTGATCACAAAACCATGCTGTGGTAGAGCCTGACGAGCGTAAGCTAGGTCCTCCTGGCTGTCACTCCGGCCCACAGGGGTCTTCCTTCCAGCCCACAAAGGACTTCCTTTGACGTTGAGCTTTGCCACATCCCAGGTGAGATGAGGCTCTTCTCCCATATGGGATTGTGCAGTCTTGACATTCTGCTTAAACTTACTCACAGTCTCCTGTGTGTCTAGTAGGTGTTGAGATGCTTCATGAGCAAGGAATGTTTGTGGCCCACCCAGGGCTCTGGGACACAGCATAAAAGCCTGCACTGCTCCAGGCTCTGCATCCTCCTCTCTTGCCTCCCTTTCCTCGAGGAGCGAGGTAAGCCTGAGTCCGCTCCATCTCTCTTGTAAGCCGAACTGCTGTCATGGTGGCTACGGAGGTAGATACTAGGGCTGCCTCAGCTTTGCCCTGCCATACAACTGTTGAAGGGCTGCAACATCTTTCCCGTTTGAGAGGGCTGGCTGGGGAGAGCTGGGAAGAGGAGGGTTCTTTCAAGCAGAAGGGGATCCATGGGGCCCTGCGGCGCCTCCGGCCCAACCCCACTTGCAAGCAGCTGCAGTGAGCTCTGTGTCGCTCGCTGCGCTGACTCGACAGTGGCCATCCAGGCCTCCCCGGTGGTGGTGACCCTGCCGGGCCCCATCCTCACCTCTTTCCCTCAGAGCACAGCTGTGGGATCCTCGCTGTCAGCTGCTGTTGGGAGCTCCCTCAGCGCCGGGGGGGTTCCCATCTCTTCTGGGGGCTCCCTTGGTCTGGGGGGGTCAGGGCTGTGTCTGCCTCCCACCCGCTGCGGTCTGAACTGCTAAAGCCAGCAGATCATCCCCTTTGGAGCACCAAGGAAAACAGGGATCCTGCAGCAGCAGGAGCGTAGCCACGGCTTGCAGGTGGGCTGAGTGTCCTCATCCCACCTGCCAGAAGGGACCTGTGCCTGCTGCTCCTCGCCGCGCTGCAGGCCTCGCCGTGTCTCCTCTGGCTCTGCTTTGCTCTGAGCTCCTCAGGAAAGGGCTCATTCTCTTCTGCTTTGCTGAACCTCCTGCTGACGGAGGGCGTGTGCCGGAGTTAGGGCCTGCTCTTGGTGGGCTGGCATTGCCACCGGGTAGATCGGAATGGGGAAAGGCAAGCGCTTTGCCTGGAGCTTGTCCTTGGGAAATGGGCCATTCTCTGTGCCTCCCTGAACCCTGCAGACGTGTTTCTCGGTCTCTGTTCCGTGCCACTGCATTTCCTCCTTCTCATTAAAGACTTTGTGCAGCACAGCTGGAGACCCGTGTTCATTTCTCCTCCTCCTCCTCCTCCCTCAGTTAGCTACGCGCTCTGCAAGGAAGAGCAACTGGCTTCTGTCCTGAGCTTACCACCCGTTGTCATTAGAGCTCCCTGAACTGATACCAGAGCACCAAAAATAAGCAAGCAGGCAAGAAGAAGACTAAAAGCCCCAGAGAAATGGAGCGTGAGTCTGTAACCTGCTCATCACAGCCCTTCAATGTCTCCCAGGGTCAGCCTTGCGTCCCAACCCTGAAAGCATTCAAGAGCTGATCTCATTTCTTCTGCCAGTGTACCCAGTGCTTCTTGCATGTATGCTCGGGAAGCAGTGACTTTTCACTGCCTCCCCTGAGTACCCACTGGCAGAGGATAGTAGCAGGCTTATGAACTGGCCTGAGATGATAACATGGAGATGTGTGCTCAGCTGAGTTGTGGAGGGTGCCTTCCAAAACAGGCAGGGACAAGTTACCTCTCTGAGCCTGAATCTCAGCTAGACTCACGGCATTTGGAAGTCAGGTTTATGCCTCCTTTCCTTTTGCTGATGCACCTTGCTACTCACAGGTGTTTTGGAGGCAAGAAGCACCTAAGCTGCTCAGCAGTAAAGCAAGGCCTCCTACGTGCAAGCATGCAGCCAAGCACAAAGCTAGATCCAGTGTCACTGTTTAGTCTTGCAGATTATGCATTACTCTCCTCAGTGCTGCACCACCAACACCTCTCAGCGGTCACTGCTGCTCCAGGTGCATGAATTTTGGACCAGGGGCACATCTTCCCCTGACTGAATCCTGTTGCTTCTGCTTTCTCTCTTTCTGGGCAGGGTGGCAGCCCTCCTGATCTCGCTGGAGAGCAGCTCCTTTCCGCCCTGCAAAGGAACAACTTGACTATCCGGGATTTTTCTATATCCTGGTCTGCTGCTGTGCCCACTTGCAGGTCCAGCCAGGAGCAGGGCCGAGCAGGTTTTCCCAATGGGCACTCTATTGGCTATATTTGGGTAGGTGTTTGTAGTGGAGGGGAGAGGGGTGCTGCAGGGTGGCCTCTGTGAGAAGAGATAAGGGGCTGTCCTGCACCCCACACAGCTGGTCCTAGCTTCCTCCACAACACTGAGCCATCTGTGAAGTTTGTGGCATGGAGAGCATCTGTGATGGAGCTCCAGGATGAGTCACCCCTTCCCAGGCCATGACCTTTCAATTGCAATGACCCTTCCAAAACAATTGAGAATGGCCTCCTCCAGGAGTCCTCCTTGTCTGAGTTACTCAGGAGCTGGCAGCAGGAACACTGCATGGGTATCTGCAGGTGAGCTCCCTGCTACCTGAGTGCCTGACTGGCCAGAAGATTGCTTGGATGTTGACTGTGAGGTCGCCTCTGGCTCTGCAGGCAATGGGCCATCCACAGGAATATCGCTTGTGCTAAGTGCTCGTCTTCATTCCATAGTGGGTACCACTGCACGGTATATCTTTTTATATCCAAACACTTCGTGGTCCAAAGGAAGCGGACAGTCCCTGAGAGGGAGATCGGAGAACATGCGGGCATGACAGTGTCAAAAATGGCCGTCCGGCAATCACAAAGCAATGGGAGAACCCACGGGGAACGACGCTGTCAGAAGTTGCCTCTTCCCTTTGTTTAGCGAGTGGGGGCTTCCTTGCCTGACGTGCTTCTGGGTACACAGGTAGGGTTGGCTGGTCCTGACAGCCAATCACAGGTCTGCCTGAGAGCAGGTGGGTACGACGGGATCCAGAAATGGCTGTCAGCCAATCACAGAGCAGTGTGAAAACATGGTGGTTATGGTGCTTAATAAGAAAATGGCAGCTGAAGGAAAATGGTGCCCCCCGTGTGTGTAGGGGAAGGTACGTCCTGGTCACGTGTACTTCATCATTCATCAGTGCCGGCATGGGCATTCACCAAAGCAATCATCCCTCACCAAAACCAGTGGCAGCACAAGGCAGATTTTAGCCCAGGAACAGGTAATGCGCGGAGTCCTGCAAAACAAATTGCTTACGGGCACGCAGCATGGAATGTGGCAGATGCTCATAGCCGGCCAAGTTCTATAGACCAAGAAACTGGTGCTAGAAGTGATCCACCTGGCCTATTTGCACATTATATAGACAGAGAATTGTTACCCTAGCATTGCCTGCTTTTTACTTACTGATTGCTGAGCTACTACTACACATGGGTACAAGCTACGGACATATCCAGTGCCTAGGAAGAAACCCAGGCTGGTTGCTGTGCCTTTTTAATTCAACCAAAGGGTACATCGTGCAACCGCACGTTAGCCCAGGACAGCGTGCTTGTGACTCCGACTGGGGCAGACTCCGACCGCGCTACCTCAGCGTTATGCCCTCTGGGGTTCCCCATGGGCACTGTATTGGCTACACATGGGAAGGTTTTGGTAGTGGAGGGGTCAGGGGGTGCTGCAGAATGGCCTCTGCGGGAAGAGATCAGGGGCTGCCCTGTGTCAGACGCAGTCAGTTCCAGCTCCACAGTGGACCAACCGCACAACACAGCTGAGCCGTTGTCAACATTGGTGGCCCCTCTGGGAAAACATATTCCAGAAAGGGCAAAAGAGGTCAGGCAGAGAGAGCTGGAAGGAACAAAAAGAGTGGGAAAGAGCAGAGGGAAGACACGACCTGCTTGGGCGAGTAGAGGAGTCTGGTGTGAAGCACTGAAGTTGTCCCGGCACAGGGGAGAGGAAAGGCGGTGTTTTACGTTTGTCTTTTTGTTTCTCACTACTTGCATCTGTTTTAATTGGCAAAGAATGAATTTTGGCCAAGTCAAGCCTGATTTTCCCACAAGAGTTTTTGCTGAGCCATGTCCGTGTGTTTATCTTGAGCCATGAGATTTCTCATTGTGTTTTCAGTGCTCTGCATCGCCCTGCGAGTGGGGGAAGTAGTGAGCAGCTGGGTGGGCGTTTGTCTGTGCTTAAACCACCACAGGTACGTGCCCGCAAACGCACATGCACCCGCATAGTACGTGCGCAGCTGGCCCACACAGGAACGCAGATGGGGAGCGTCACCATTACCAGCACCCAGCAGCTGGAGTTTCCATAGCCAACAGCTCACACACAGAGAAGCACGCATACGTGCCAGCAGCTGGAGGTCGTGTGTATGTGTGCAGGGGGCTGGAAGGAGGAGGCGGGATAGTCTGTGAAGCGGAGGAGCAGGCAAGAGGGCAGTTTGTGACCTGGAAGAGCAGGAGGCAGGCAAGACTGGGAGGTGGAGGAGCAGGAGGGAGGCCAGGCTCTGGGCTGGAGGAGCGGGAGGCAGGAGTGGCCCAGGAGCGTTGGTGGTATAGTGGTGAGCATAGCTGCCTTCCAAGCAGTTGACCCGGGTTCGATTCCTGGCCAACGCAGGCAAGCTTTTACTCAGCCTGGCTCCACAGTGCCTTGCCTGTCCTGTTCCAAAACAGTGCAGCTTCCCTCAGTAAGTTCACCTCCCATAGGGCAGTCGAGCCACTCCCCTTGGCTCCCCCTGCAGCCTTGCTTCATGGACAGGCCTCTGGGCACCTCCGAGCCCAGCAGACACAGGCCGGGCTTTTAGCAAGGTCAGCCTTGCAAAAGCAGACTGCGGGGGCTGCTTTGCACCATTCTGAGATTCTCAGGCAGCGTTGAAGCACTGCAGCAGGTGCCCGGAGAACTTTGTTTGGGATTTTCCATGCCTGGGTATCACACTCAAGTTTCAGTGGGGCTCAGGCACTGTGCCACCTGCTCTAGCTTTGGGGCTAGCCCTGCTTTAGGCAGGCATTTGGACTAGTGACCGCCTGAGATGCCTTACAGTCTACCTCCTTCCATGAAGCAACAAGTCCCAGAGAACTGTGCCCTCCTTCCTCTACGTCACAGGCAGTAAGTCAGCCTCTTCCCCGCCGGAACGGGAGCCCAGTCATTGCTCGGCACTTGGCGCATCTCCTGTCCTTTTGCCTTGACTCTCCAGACCCTTTCCCACACACTGACTCCTTGAGACCAACACAGCATTCCCCCAGGTGTTGGTGTGGCACAGCCCTCCTTGCCCAGCATTCCCAGCCCCGAGCAGGGAAGAAGGAAGCACCCTTGTTGCCCCAGGAACCGTCCATGAGGCAGCGCTGCAGGCCAAGTGCTTGGCTTGCCATCTCCTGAGGCTCTGGAGGGAATGGAGGAAGTCACGGGAAAGGTAGACGTGTGCCTGGAGCCCCTTGACATGATGTTGGCATGTGCGCAGACGTAATTTGTGATGGTTCCTTTGGTTGCTCCCGTGAAGGATTGCCTTGGCCTTTGCAAGGAGCTGCCCCTGTGCTGGCTACTGTGCAGTGCTGAAGTGCATGTAGGTGCTGCAGTCGCCTGTCAGCCGCCCTTGGTGGGAGCAGGGCAAGGGTGCTCCCAGGATACAGCTCCCCCTGCAGCAGTGCCAGGAGGAGGCTGGCTGAGGTGGGCTGGCTCTGGCAGCTGCAGGGGGGTAGAGTGGCAGAGGCAACGGTCAGTGAAACAGTGGGTCAGGATGGCCGAGTGGTCTAAGGCGCTGCATTCAGGTTGCAGTCTCCCTGGGAGACGTGGGTTCGAGTCCCACTCCTGACAGGCTTGTCTTTCTCTTGGTTTCCTTCCCTTTCCCCCCCCGAGGCGATGGTCTTGCTCCTCTAGGCATGCTGTGGGTTAGGTCTTGCTGCATATCCCAACCGCCACCACTGCCGGTGGCTTAGCAGAGAAATGCTGCTAGAGAGTCCCTATGCAATTCCTTTTTCCACTCTCCCCTACAAAACGCACATTCTGCGTGCCTCTCGCCTAGAATGTGGACCTTTGGGCATTCTTCAAACATTCACCCACAAAATCCTCTCCCCCTGCTTCCGCTTTACCCTCCAACAACCCTTCTGGTTGGAGGGCACTTCAGGGAGTCAGAGAGTGCATCCTCCTGCTTCAGGCAGGCTCCCACCAGCTGATCAGTGCTTTGTCCTTTCGCGTCATAAAATACCTTGAGGACAGATGTTTCACAGCCTCTCTGGACCCCTGTTCCCATGCTTAGGCACCCTCTGGGTGATCATTTGTGTTTGTGTAGCCAGTCACAAACTGCCTGCTCGATTTCTGACCATGGCACTCATCCTCCAGCCACCGCAGTAGCCTCCTGGTAGGCAACAGGAGGCTCCTATTAGATCCCCGATAAGCATTTTCTTCTCCCAACTGAGCAAGCCTTGGGTCCTCAGCCTCTCCTCACAAGGCCAGAGCCCCCAGCCCCTGACTATCCTAGGGATCCTCCGCTGAACTTGATCCAGTTTATCATCACTTTTGCTTGGTTCCCCAGATAGTCCTTCTTCCCCTTTTTCGGAGATGGGGCAACTTTTCCCTCTCCTTAGTCGTCAGAAAGCTCCTCTGCCCTCTGCTCCCAAAGCTGGAGAGCCCCTGCCATGCGTCCTTCCCTCTTTCAGGCCCGATGGCACATTCTGTAGGTGCCAATCCAGGATGTGGCATTGACCAGCAGGATTTCAACCCAGAAAGTTTCCCTGAACTGGCAGTTCCTCACCAGCAAACATGGACAGCACCAGTGGGAAGAGGGACAGGTGGGAGTAAAGGCCCACCAGTAAGAGGCCAACAGGGGCATGGCAGGCTCTCTCCAACACTGCTGACAGGACAGAGGCATCCTCACGCAATCCCACCACAGGTTGCACGAGCACTGGTGTCATTTTTCAGAAGGACCGCAGTCAGGAAGTATGAGCCACAGAAGGGGTCCTCCTGTGCACGCAGGAAGAGAAAGAGGAAGAGGAAGAGGGGACATGCACAGGGTGGTATCAGAGCATGCCGGAGCGTGTCGGGATTGAGGGAGATGCTGAAGGAGCTGGGTTTGTTCAGCCTGGAGAATAGACGGTGAGGGGGCTTCTGCTATATTAAAGTAGCTCTCTGGCTTGCCAAGGCCTGCCCTTGGCCAGAAAGTCCTCGGGAGTGCAGGACCCAGGAGTGGCTTGGCTTCCTGCGTGAGTCAGCCTGGCCTGAGCTGCAGCTCCCAGGTGCTGGGGAGGTCTGGGAGCTCTCTGGCTGCCCATTGAAGCCTGTAAGGGGGGCACAAAGTGTGCTCCCCGCAGTGTCCCGCAGGGAGGAGCGGCATCGGAGGCTACAGTGGACGGAACATTTGCCGTGGCCTTGGGGAAGCAAACAGTCTGGGGACCACGGCAGCCCCAGCAGGCAGTGCTGCCAGGAAGGAAACCAAGGACAAAATGCCCCGAGCAAGGAAGCTGCCTGCACTGGCCCACACAACCCACTGGCCCAGAATCCTTTCTCCCCGAGTGCTGGGTGAGACTAGCAGAGCCCCAGGAAGACCCTCCATTGCTTGGAGAAACGCTGTCTCAGCCCCAGAAGGGACATCTCTCCTCCTGCAGCAGCACAGCATCTACATGGGAAAGGGCTGTCCCTTTCCCCGTGCTCCAGCCCCTGGAGTGGGGGGTCCCTCCACCTCTTTGCAAGACCTTCAGAGATTGGGCCCTGCTCTTGCTGCTCCCAGACACTCCTC
Organism: Necrosyrtes monachus; assembly: GCA_037953605.1. NCBI lineage: Eukaryota > Metazoa > Chordata > Aves > Accipitriformes > Accipitridae > Necrosyrtes > Necrosyrtes monachus. The sequence continues at coordinate 4,838 of JAZGTQ010000410.1, read as the reverse complement.
CCACCCTGCTCGGTCCTGCAGATCCCAGGGATGGATGAGGACAGTCCTCAGCAATGCTACTTCTCCGGCACATGCTTTCAGATTTGTGACTCTGTGGAAATTTAGCCCTTCTCCAGTGACTAGGTGTTTCTCACGCCCTCTCTGAATGTAACCTGCCGTTTGAAATCTTAGGCTTGGGCATGGCAGTGTGGTCTGTCCTGCGGGTTCAGAAGCACCAGCTGCCAGCCCAGTGCTTTGAGAAGTCCAAAGGTACCAGGCGGTTGTGTCCTCAGTGTCCTGGGCTAAGTCTGAGATCCAGCAGAGTGTCCCCGCCTGTGTTTCCTCCTGTCTGACTGCTGGGACGAAGGGCCCTGCTCTCAACACACAGACTCAAACCTTGGCACAAGGAGGATAGCTCCAGTGCAGCTTCTGTGTGCACGGTCCCTTGGCCAGGTGGACCCAGGGCATGTGGGAGAGCTGCCTTGAGCTAATAGTAGAATTCACCTAAATCTGGACGAGTCTGGAGCAGCCTCAGGAGAAAAAAACCTCATTCTCACTGAGGGAAGGGCCACTTTGGGGCAGAAGGGGACAGCGTGTCCTGGAAAAGAGGACCAGGGTCTGAAGTCAGCCAGGACTGTCCCAGCAGAGGAAGGCAGTCCAGCTTATGCAACCCATAACAACTTGCCTTGGGTCCTCCTGCCAGCTCTTCCCTCTGTTGAACCTCATCCCCTGCCCTCTCTCTTGGTCGCCCCCTTCGGCAAGGTCAGGAGCTTGACTAGGACCGCAACCAAGAGTAAGGATATGTGGTTAACGGCTGCTTAGTATGAGGTACTAGGTGAGAACAGGAGAGGCAATAACTTACACAGGCAGATTGGGAGGCTGTCCAACATGGGGGTGAAGGGAGGCAGCAGCAGAGACCACAAGTGCAAGCATCGAGCCACAGATCGCTGAGCCACGAATGTAGTCTGCAAGGTGCAACGTTGAAGAGGTTAAGCTGGAAAATTCATAAACAAGTCTAACGAGGAAAAAGCAAGATTCTCCCAGGTTACCAGCCTGGGTCTTGTAAGAGAGGGCATGCCAGGCTTGCACAAAGTGCTCTGCCACTCCCTTGAAAGATCCTGTGAGCAGAGAGTGTCCTGGTAGCCCTGAAGGAAGGCTGCACTTGGTGATGCCCAGGGAGATGGAGAGACTGCCAGGCTCAGCCAGGAGCACGTGGCTTGGCAAGGGTGGCCACAGGGGAAAGACTACATCTGTCCAGGAGCTCCCATGTGTCGCGTCCCAAAGTTGGAGTGACTCAGGTTCGTGGATTTCCTTTGTCAGAATTAAGGTGAAACAACACCAGGGGAGTTCAAACAATCAACATTTATTAAACCTAGCTAACCTTGCCCAAGTACCAGTGTACTTATCAATATGAACCTGGCAACATGTCATTAAGCCGCTGTTTGAAAAGAGAAGGGAGGTGTAGAAAAAGAAATGGAAAAAGGAACATGAAACTGTATCAGAAGGAGAGCCCTCCTGTTGAGTCACGAGGTTCAGAGCAGACCCCCTTGCTTTCTGGACTCCTTCTCAAAGAGGAGCCCAGGGGCTGGTGGATCCACTCCTAGTCTCAGACTTGGTCAACGGTTTATGTTTAAAAGGATGAGGTGTAGGGACTGTGGAAAAGAGAGAAGGAAAAGAGGGAGAGAGAGAAAGAGAAAGAAAGAAAGAAAGAAAGAAAGAAAGAGAGAAGAAAAGGGTTTCACCAGTCCTGGGTCCAGCCAGCATAGAGATCCAGTTCCGGAGGGTGCGCACTGAGAACTCGTTCTCCCTTCTTTTATAGTGTGTTAGTTGATGGTCTTGACATGTGCCATTCCCATTCCCGGGGTTCTCTGGAATTGGTCGGTGAGCTTTGGAGGGGGGCATTCATTGTGGAGCTGCCTCTCTTTCCCTGCTGGCGTGACTGCTTAAGATAGAAGCACAGTGCCATCCTCCGTGGGGCCTCCTCCTCCAGGCGCATATGCTGTGCTCCTTCTCCTGGTCAGTCAAGATAAGGAATTGCGGCTTTGGAGAAGTGCGGTCCACCCTCCGTGGGGCCCTCTCCTCCCGCCACATTGTCCTGTTCACAAAACTCCAGCGTTTTTACAGAGGCTGTTTTCTCCACCAAAGTTCTTTACCGAATGTTTGAGACATTGACTATAATTTGTCAGACCATCACACCATGGTGTAATGGTGAGCACTCTGGACTCTGAATCCAGCCATCTGAGTTCAAATCTCAGTGGGACCTTGAGCTTTTGGCTCCCTCAGGGCTTTCCTCAGCATGCTTACACATTAGCAGCCTTGCCTTGCTGTCGGGTCAATGGTTTAATGCACGCTCATCTTCCTTCCTTTCCTGTGCTCCCAGCCCTGGGACTGACACCAGTGCCCCTTCTGCTGCCCTGTGCCCACCAAACCTCTGCAGCTTTCCTGAGTGCTGGACCTCGCCTCCTGTCTGCTCCCTTGGTCTTGATGGCTGCTCCTGGATGAGGGCATCCAGCAGTGGCTCGGAGAATCACACAACTCCTCAGGTGGAGAGCATGCACTCCAAGCCTGGCTCAAAGTAGCCTCAAGTGGAGGAGGCTATTCAGGGCCTTGTCTGCTTGGATGTGGGATGCCTCCAAAGGTGGAGACGCTACAACACTCCCTGGGCAACCGTTTCCCATCTTTCATTACCACTGTGTGTGAGATTACTCGTATTCCCACCCCTGCCCATTGCTTCTGGGGCCATCCATTTCTCTGAGGCTTTTCTGTCTTTCTCTTGCCTGCTGGTTTATTTTTGGCGCTCTGGTATCAGTTCAGGGAGCTCCACCTACAACCGGCAGTGCCCCGTGCATGGGGACAGACTCACGGTCACGGGAGAGAGCAGGTTCTCCCTCTTCCTTTATCCTGGGGTCGGCTGGGATAGAGTTTACTTTCACAAGGAGCTGGAGGGGGCCCAGCCAGGACAGCTGACCTGAACTAGCCAAGGGGGTATTTGATACCGTATGATGTCATGCTCAGTATATAACTGGGGGAGCTGGCGGTGGGGGGCTGAGCATCAGGTTCTGCGTGGTGAGCAATTGCATTGTGCGTCACATGCTTTATATATTCTTTGGACAGCAAGCGGCCGTGTGGTGCTTAGTTGCCAGCTGGGCTTAAACCACGACATCCTTGCAGCTATGTTGGCGAACTGAGGGGGGAGGAGAACGAACCACCACGAGACTCCAGCTGTGCTGCACAAAGTCTTTAATGAGAAGGAGGAAATGCAGTGGCACGGAACAGAGACCGAGAAACACGTCTGCAGGGTTCAGGAGGCACAGAGAATGGCCCATTTCCCAAGGACAAGCTCCAGGCAAAGCGCTTGCCTTTCCCCATTCCGATCTACCCAGTGGCAATGCCAGCCCACCAAGAGCAGGCCCTAACTCCGGCACACGCCCTCCGTCAGCAGGAGGTTCAGCAAAGCAGAAGAGAACGAGCCCTTTCCTGAGGAGCTCAGAGCAAAGCAGAGCCAGAGGAGACACGGCGAGGCCTGCAGCGCGGCGAGGAGCAGCAGGCACAGGTCCCTTCTGGCAGGTGGGATGAGGACACTCAGCCCACCTGCAAGCCGTGGCTACGCTCCTGCTGCTGCAGGATCCCTGTCTTCCTTGGTGCTCCAAAGGGGATGGTCTGCTGGCTTTAGCAGTTCAGACCGCAGCGGGTGGGAGGCAGACACAGCCCTGACCCCCCCAGACCAAGGGAGCCCCCAGAAGAGATGGGAACCCCCCCGGCGCTGAGGGAGCTCCCAACAGCAGCTGACAGCGAGGATCCCACGGCTGTGCTCTGAGGGAAAGAGGTGAGGATGGGGCCCGGCAGGGTCACCACCACCGGGGAGGCTTCGATGAACACCGTCGAGTCAGCGCAGCGAGCGACACAGGGCTCACTGCAGCTGCTTGCAAGTGGGGTTGGGCCGGAGGCGCCGCAGGGCGTTGGGAGACAGGGTCTGAAGCAAGACATCTCTCGGCGAGGGAGGCAAAGCTGAAACACAGAGCAGGCAGGGAGCACGAACCTCAATATCAATCTGTCTTCTCCTCAGCTCTCTCTGGGGACACTCTTTGTTTTCAAAACACCCAGTGTGCCTACAGTTCCCACAGCCATCATTGTGCCCTCCGAGTTGCACGGCACAGGAAGGCTGACCCACTTTTGGAATAGGCCCCAGCGCAGTGGCTTTAAAGCACCTGTGGAAAGACTGATCATACCTCATCTCCGGAACAAACACTGCTGCTTTGAAGAAGACGCTGGATGCACTTGGCCATGTGGTTAGAGACCATCAGCTAAAGGTGCACATTCTGGTGGGCAGACCCCCCCTGCAGCTGAACCCCATAGATCCCCTTCTGCTTGAAAGAACCCTCCTCTTCCCAGCTCTCCCCAGCCACCTCCCCCAAAAGGCAAGGAGATTGCAGCCCTTCAACAGTTGTATGGCAGGGCAAAGCTGAGGCAGCCCAAGTATCAGCCTCAGTAGCCACCATGACAGCAGTTCAGCCCACAGAAAGAGATGGAGCGGACTCAGGCTTACCTTGTTCCTCAAGGAAAAGGAGGCAAGAGAGGAGGATGCAGAGCCTGGAGCAGTGCAGGCTTTTATACTGTGTCCCAGAGCCCTGGGGGGGCCACAAACATTCCTTGCTCATGAAGCATCTCAACACCTAGTAGTTGCCGCTTGCCGAGGCCTCTCTGGTGATTAAGCCCTTGCCTCTTTCACCTGAAATGTTTTGCTCCCACTGCGTATCATCTAACATCAATACAATTAATTTGTCTCCAGCCCTGCTAAGACCTATTGGCTCGGAGGTCTCAGGCTAGCTGTGCAGAGATTTTAAGTGACTGTGTCCTTC
>JAZGTQ010000492.1:0-25950 GCA_037953605.1 Necrosyrtes monachus | reverse complement strand
CTCATTCCAGTGTTCATGACCCAGCAAGCACCGGGCAGCGCGCTGTGCCCAATTCAGTCACTTGCTCTATAAAGAGCAGCCACACGTGGAGGTCCCTGACTACAGCCTCCTTGCACGTAAAGGAGCCACGCCAAGATTCGCTCCCAGGCCTCGGTGATTCTAGAGCTAAACTGGCCACCTTCAGATTTATGCTCAGACAATTGCATTTAACACCCACCCAGGCCCAGGGGAACTAACAAAGCAGCTCCCGTTGCCGCTGGAATCACGGGGGACCGCAGGGCAAGAGAGAAGGGGCTGGGGGACACGACACCAACCTAACTTCCCCACACGGGACGCGGCGCTTGCTACCCTTCATAAGAGCACAGCTGTGCTGAAACAAGTCGACACTCACACAGTCACCTCTCCTTGTCCCAAACGAAGCTCGACAGGCCACGCGTTTCTCCAAAAGGAACGTGCTCGGCGCGGGCATGGGCTTCTTCTCGCCTCCCGTCGCGGCGTCCCCTTCAAAAAGCACCAACAAAACGTCAGTGCAGGGGTGGCGGCGGCGGCTCGGGGGGCTTCCGTGCCCGGGGGCAATTCGGGCAGCTCCTCAGCACTAAGTGCCTCTCTGGACACAGACCTTTCTCCGTCCACCCTCACCGCGGGGCACGTTCCCGCCTCGCTTCCCGGCCTGGCCAAACCCTCCCCAGGGAAGGGGCCTGAAGGAAACCTCCCGACCTCCCCAGGCTGAGGCGAGGCGAGGCGAGGCGAGGCGAGGCGAGGCGCCAGCTCGCCGCTGACCGCCCCCGCCAGCGGCAGACCGAGATCGATCCCGCCGAGGGGGCCTGACGCAGAGCCCGAGGCCTCCCCGGGGGCAGGCGGGCACCCAGGGCCGCTACAGCGGGGTCCTGCCGAGCACTGCCTCCTGCCCTGCCCCGTGGCACGACGCTCCAACGCCTTCATTAATAACCATTTCAAATTCTTCAAAACCCTCACGCTACCTATTCTGACACCACTATTTGAAGAACGTTCCTCCTGTATTTGCAAGCTGAAACACAGTCCTCCAACTTGCTCCCACGTTTCCATTACTGAACAGACTCACAGAATCACGGAGGGTGGAAGGCTCTTCTTGAGATCATCTAGTCCGCCCCCACGTATGGAATTCTGCAGTATTTCGGGGGTAATTTTATTTTTAACAACGAGGGAACGTCTAATACGGTCAATAATTATTTCAGTTCTATTTCATGAGCTGAGATCAAATTAACTTTGAAGGATTACATCACGCTACCCACATACAAGGACTTGCGATCTACGACTGCTCTGCTTGGGTACCCTTTTCAGCCAAAAGGGCACAGAGGCCACTAAAGAGTCAAGTCTGCGATGAGACACAAATACTCATTTCCCGTACAACACAACTCCAGACCATAAGCAGCCAAGTGACAGCAGTTTTTTTGGTTGTTGTCAGGACAAAGTTACAATGAAACAACATCACTCCCTCCTTCATCAGTCACATGAAGATACAACAGGAGAATCCCATCAATACTACTTCCAAAACGGTCGCTTTAGTCACGCGATAGATTCGTAACAGTCACTTATCTGACTCCGTGGCTAACCTACTATTTTGCACTTGTGAAAACAGAACAGTCCTAACTACATCTTCTCCAATTCATCTCTATATTTCAGTCTCCTCCTGAACATCTCAGCTGGTTTTTACGGTTGGGTGGGGTTTGGGTTTTGTTACCAGACCTCCCCAAAACCCTATCACTGGACCAAAACAGCAAACGGAGGAATGTAACATCAAGTACAAGCCTGAGCAGACACGGCTACGAGAGCCCCGCTAACCACCCGCTGTCAGTCCAACACAAAGGACTCCCTCCACCTACGCTGGCAACCTTCCCACAAAGTACCAAGACGGACCTGTAGCCAGAGGGATAACTGATTTCACTACTAACCTGGAAGACGCGTGCATACAAACTGCAGAAAGGGACACAAGAGCAAGTATGCCTCTAGCAATGAAAGTCAGACGCATGGCTAGAAGTAGACTGCCTGCAAGGCAAACCAAGGGAGAGAGGTCCGCTTTTAAACTGACTGGCTAAGGGGAAGACCTTCTTCTGGCGTGAAAATTGGCCACCTGATTGGCTACGTCATGACTTTTTCAAAGCCAGCAGAAAAATTCTGGAGATGGGGAAACGCTTGAGGTCCAGCAGTGCCTCCTCTTCACCTCAAACTGAGAAGTGCTTTGCCAGCTTCCCAAGTAACAGGGACTTTCCAGACCTCTCTACGGTGGGAAGGAAAGCAGCCTGCCTAATTGGGATTACTTAATACCTCTCTGGGTTGGTTTGGGTTTGGCTCTTCCTCCCCAAATCAGAAACTCCCGAGTGTCTACCCGGCTTCTCAGATCTGCCCACCTATTTGTTCATTTACTTTAGCCGAGGGACAGGCGCTTGGCAAACAAGGGAGGTACGGCAACGGGCATCGCTGATGGATTTGTGACCAGCACGCCCCGGTGCAATACAGGGGACACCTGCACCGTGGCGCATCGGGAAGCGGGAACACCCTCGCCGTCAGCTAAAACGCTGGGACACCACCTCCGTGGCTCTTCCTCCTCCCGGGACTCAGCGAGGGACTCGTGGACTTTATTTGAAGTCGGGGTCTAGATTACGATTATTGTATCGTGCACTAATTATTAAGCATTTGACCAGATCTGCAGAGGGTCCAGGTGACTGAAAAAGTCTAAGGAACCGAAGACTTAGGTCACAGGAAAGCTATGCTCATCGCTAGACAATTCTGCGTAGCAATAAGCTACACCGATTGCTAAAGTCTTTCTAGAATAATAAAGCTCTGCGTGTCACTCCAACCCTGTGGCCAGTTCTCATTCTACCAAGGAGCTTTAACATCAAGAGCCTCGCTGTCCCCATAGCATCGGGTGACACAGATGTCGGAAAGAAACTTTTATAGGCACTTATGTGGTGCTGGCTAATTTAAAGCACCTCCATATAAAAAAAATAAAAACAAAAAAACAAGAAACCAACAAACAACTCACCTGGCCTGCATGCAATTCACAACCAAATCCTCCACCCGAGCTCACACAGGAACAAAACAAACCCTTCTGCTTTCCCCACATCCAAAGCATCCAGTTTTCCCTGCAAGGCAAAACAAACAGCAACCAATCCACTCTATATCCTAACCAAGCTCATGACTGCAGGTGCTTCTGCAGCGCTAATGTGAAGAGTCTGTACCTGTGCAAGCGACGATACGGGTCTTACCACAAGTGCCAGGATTGCTGCAGCGCAGAGGGAGAACCTTGCAGCTCCTTCTCCTAGAGCGCAGGGGGGTAGGGAATGAAATAAGGATTATTTTTTTAACAACAAAAATACAGTCAAATCACCACTGAAAATATGGAACGACATGCTAAAACCCCAGGTTTCACAGTGAACGAAAAAAAAAACCCTAACTACAAAGCGTCCGTGTACTGTCTTTCCTTTTCCATCCCACGGATAATTCCCTCAATAAGCGACAAGCGCACGTGACAACTCGAGCGATCCGTGCGTTTACTGCGCATAAAGGCAAACAATACCTTTTCAGCTGCTGTATATATCCAGATAGCCAAATAAACTCCAATGGCGTAACTTGCAAAGAGCTACGTGATCTTAAACTTTACCTGTAGTGCCCTACTGGAGAACTGCAGAGCTGTGGACTCTCAGAGATACTGGGGCACAACTCTTGGCCTGCCTGGAATGTTCAGGGCTCTCTCGGATACCTGGGCAGAAGCAGAAAGCATTTTGGGTTTGCAGCAAGGCTGACTAGAGTTGCAAGTTTTCTGTTGCATACTCACACCTGGAAGCTAAACCAAAGAAGCTACACGTGCAGCTGAACGATTGCTCGGCGCAGCCTCACCAACAGAGCTCTCCTACTACACGCTTTGAGTCGTTACTACACCAAAGTCAACATTTCCAGTGCAACCTAGCCACAAACTCTGAATCAACCTAATTCTGGGGTCACACTGATGCAAGTCATTTCTCCCTAAGAAATCCCGAAAACGGAAGTAATAAACCACGTCGTCATCTCTGCTACATCAGGTATCAGACTCCTTCAGTTGAGCTGTAAGTGCATTTCAGAAGTAACAGAACAAACCCCAACAGAAAAGACAGAAACACAGCATGCTCCTTAAAAAGAAAATCTGAACACCTGACTCTTAACCGTGACCACGGGAAGATGCGACACGACCTTTCAAACATTCTGGACGTGGAGGTGGGACTAAACGGTGTTTGTGAATTAAGAACAGGCATGCTCGTTAAGACGGGCTGGTCAACTTTACCACCAAACCTCTACACCAGCATTTGCTAACACTGTTCAACTTTGGGTACGCAGAGCGGCATTCGGTTAACGTGACAGCATCTCCCAGTAACGGCCAGCATTAACCTAACAACTCCACCTCCCTCGCGCGTAAACGGAAGAAAACTCAAACCGCGCCCCCTTCTCCTTACGCGGGGTTAGAGTTTGTGACAGCAATTTGATGCCGTACTTTGGAAGAGCCCAAGGGCGCAGCCTAAGGAAACTGGAGCTTCCTGGGTCTCAGAGTAATTCTAGAGCTAAAGCGGTGATAGACATCAACTCTAGATCAGATAATACATGCCAACACTCATCACTGACCCAAGACGGCAAGCTCCTCCTGTCCTACCCAAGGGTTTCAAAACCAACACGCTTCCTTCCTAAAGCGGGACGCTACCTTATTTACTTGTAACGCCATTCATGCATTCCTTGAGATGAGGCTAGAGGTAGGTTACGCAGGCCATCAAGCCACTGTCTGGAAGCACCAGAGCCTTTTGGGTACTGTTTGTCACCACGGTTTGCGTGAGAAGGAAACTAAAACACAGAACAGACGGCGAGAAATTTAACCTACAATGGAGATAGCTACGGCCAACAAGTACAACTGAGACCAAGTCCTTTTTCTCAGGGGAAAAGCACGCACCAAATAAATAATTGCTGAACAGACCGGTACAGTTCACGTTAAACGGGAAAAAAAAAACAGCAGATTCGAGGAAGGCAGCATAGGAACTGACTACCACAATACTTCTTTTGTATAGTACTAAAGCGTAAAGCCACTACACGTACGTAAAAAGTGCATGTATTACGTAAACGTATGGTTCCTGTAATCATTACATCATTATTTAAATACATTTTCGTATACGCTAATGTCTATTTCTGTGTGTATAAATACCTGTAAAACCCAAACCTTTACTCTTCCTCTGGCCATACACACCTTCCACCTCAACGTACACCAAGAAGCATCGTAAAATCCACAAGTAATTATCTACAAAATTCCAGTAAAACCTGTAGCTAAGAAATACTTCAGGACGACTGCTACAAAATTCATCAGGAATGCAGACACCACCACCAGTTAAGGAACATTCAAAGCACAACGTTCCCAAATCTGACAACTCTTTTAGGACACGAATCCTAAAGTTTTGCCCCTTACGTTTTGGTTTTTTTGTTGTTTTGTTTTTTTGTTTTTTTTTTTTTTTTTATTAGGTGGTGAAATAGGTTTTTGCCGTTGGTATCCAACAGCACCCGGTTCCTAAGTCAGCAGTCATCAAGATCGTCAACTAAAGGTGGTTGTTTCGACAGCTACCCTGTTCCCGTTTACCAGGATGTGCTGAGGGTCGACAGGAGACGAGGATCGTGACCTGTGCCGGCACTTGCTCCACCACAACCGTGCTGACGTGATTTGACGAACGCCAGAATTTCGTCTGCCTTCAGTCGGTGCAGCCGTCCCACGAGAGCCACTGCTGTCCGCCCCCAGGTAACACTGCTCGTCCTCAAACACTCCGAGGGACTGCGCCCCGAAGCAGGGCATTACTTTAGTCCTTAATCAGAGAAGCGCAGCATCAAAGCAGAGCAATGGAAATGCCGTAGTTAACATTTACAAAGTTTGCAGCACGTCAAATGCTTCCCATCCCGCTAACAACCTCGGACGTACGAACCGCTCAGGAATACGACCTGCGTTGCGCGCGTGCGTGTATACGCCTGTGCTACTGCATTTCCCTCCTCCCCTCTATTTTCTGGTCTAGAAGCATCAAGCTCAATGTCAAATGAAGCACTGGCAAGTAGGAAGGTACCAGTTCCCTTCAGATCATCGGTTACTACCTTGGCACCCAAACCACCGCTCAAACCACCACGAGTCGCAAAAACAACAAGTCTAACATTTAACAAAACTTACTGTCAAGTGCCAAAGCTGTCACAATCGGAAGCTGCACTAGGAAGGGAATTCCCAGATGCACATACCTACAGATCTCTCTAGATCTGTATCTCATATTGCCATCTATGTTATCGTGAGGCAGTACTTCAGCCCGCGGGTTTTCAGCACAGCAACGACAGTCATAAGCAAGAGTGCCTCCAGTTACTTGGCGACGCTCTGACGTAAGCCGTTCCTGACGTTTTTCACCTCCTGCAACTGGAATCCAATTGTTGGGGGCTACGTCTGGTAACCTACGCCTCTAAAACCGACGCTGCTCGTTGCAGTGTTCATCAACCCCAGCAAGCACAGGGCAGCGCTGTGCCCGGATTCAGTACAGGCTCCTATCAAGGGAGCCACGTGGAAATACAGCTACAGCCTCCTTGCACGTAAAGGAGCCACGCCAAGTTCGCTTCCCAGGCCTCGGTGATTCTAGAGCTAAACTGGCCACCTTCAGATTTATGCTCAGACAATACATGCCAACACCCACCCCAGGCCCAGGGGAACTAACAAAGCAGCTCCCGTTGGTACGTCACGGGGGACCGCAGGGCAAGAGAGAAGGGGCTGGGGAGCACGCACCCGACCCCTAACTCCCCACACGGGACGCGGCGCTTGCTACCTTTCATAAGAGCACAGCTGTGCTGAAACAAGTCGACACTCACACAGTCACCTCTCCTTGTCCCAAACGAAGCTCGACAGGCCACGCGTTTCTCCAAAAGGAACGTGCTCGGCGCGGGGCATCAGGCTTTCTTCTCGCCTCCCGTCGCGGCGTCCCCTTCAAAAAGCACCAACAAAACGTCAGTGCAGGGGTGGCGGCGGCGGCTCGGGGGGCTTCCGTGCCCGGGGGCAATTCGGGCAGCTCCTCAGCACTAAGTGCCTCTCTGGACACAGACCTTTCTCCGTCCACCCTCACCGCGGGGCACGTTCCCGCCTCGCTTCCCGGCCTGGCCAAACCCTCCCCAGGGAAGGGGCCTGAAGGAAACCTCCCGACCTCCCAGGCTGAGGCGAGGCGAGGCGAGGCGAGGCGAGGCGAGGCGCCAGCTCGCCGCTGACCGCCCCCGCCAGCGGCAGACCGAGATCGATCCCGCCGAGGGGGCCTGACGCAGAGCCCGAGGCCTCCCCGGGGGCAGGCGGGCACCCAGGGCCGCTACAGCGGGGTCCTGCCGAGCACTGCCTCCTGCCCTGCCCCGTGGCACGACGCTCCAACGCCTTCATTAATAACCATTTCAAATTCTCTCAAAACCCTCACGCTACCTATTCTGACACCACTATTTGAAGAACGTTCCTCCTGTATTTGCAAGCTGAAACACAGTCCTCCAACTTGCTCCCACGTTTCCATTACTGAACAGACTCACAGAATCACGGAGGGTGGAAGGCTCTTCTTGAGATCATCTAGTCCGCCCCCACGTATGGAATTCTGCAGTATTTCGGGGGTAATTTTATTTTTAACAACGAGGGAACGTCTAATACGGTCAATAATTATTTCAGTTCTATTTCATGAGCTGAGATCAAATTAACTTTGAAGGATTACATCACGCTACCCACATACAAGGACTTGCGATCTACGACTGCTCTGCTTGGGTACCCTTTTCAGCCAAAAGGGCACAGAGGCCACTAAAGAGTCAAGTCTGCGATGAGACACAAATACTCATTTCCCGTACAACACAACTCCAGACCATAAGCAGCCAAGTGACAGCAGTTTTTTTGGTTGTTGTCAGGACAAAGTTACAATGAAACAACATCACTCCCTCCTTCATCAGTCACATGAAGATACAACAGGAGAATCCCATCAATACTACTTCCAAAACGGTCGCTTTAGTCACGCGATAGATTCGTAACAGTCACTTATCTGACTCCGTGGCTAACCTACTATTTTGCACTTGTGAAAACAGAACAGTCCTAACTACATCTTCTCCAATTCATCTCTATATTTCAGTCTCCTCCTGAACATCTCAGCTGGTTTTTACGGTTGGGTGGGGTTTGGGTTTTGTTACCAGACCTCCCCAAAACCCTATCACTGGACCAAAACAGCAAACGGAGGAATGTAACATCAAGTACAAGCCTGAGCAGACACGGCTACGAGAGCCCCGCTAACCACCCGCTGTCAGTCCAACACAAAGGACTCCCTCCACCTACGCTGGCAACCTTCCCACAAAGTACCAAGACGGACCTGTAGCCAGAGGGATAACTGATTTCACTACTAACCTGGAAGACGCGTGCATACAAACTGCAGAAAGGGACACAAGAGCAAGTATGCCTCTAGCAATGAAAGTCAGACGCATGGCTAGAAGTAGACTGCCTGCAAGGCAAACCAAGGGAGAGAGGTCCGCTTTTAAACTGACTGGCTAAGGGGAAGACCTTCTTCTGGCGTGAAAATTGGCCACCTGATTGGCTACGTCATGACTTTTTCAAAGCCAGCAGAAAAATTCTGGAGATGGGGAAACGCTTGAGGTCCAGCAGTGCCTCCTCTTCACCTCAAACTGAGAAGTGCTTTGCCAGCTTCCCAAGTAACAGGGACTTTCCAGACCTCTCTACGGTGGGAAGGAAAGCAGCCTGCCTAATTGGGATTACTTAATACCTCTCTGGGTTGGTTTGGGTTTGGCTCTTCCTCCCCAAATCAGAAACTCCCGAGTGTCTACCCGGCTTCTCAGATCTGCCCACCTATTTGTTCATTTACTTTAGCCGAGGGACAGGCGCTTGGCAAACAAGGGAGGTACGGCAACGGGCATCGCTGATGGATTTGTGACCAGCACGCCCCGGTGCAATACAGGGGACACCTGCACCGTGGCGCATCGGGAAGCGGGAACACCCTCGCCGTCAGCTAAAACGCTGGGACACCACCTCCGTGGCTCTTCCTCCTCCCGGGACTCAGCGAGGGACTCGTGGACTTTATTTGAAGTCGGGGTCTAGATTACGATTATTGTATCGTGCACTAATTATTAAGCATTTGACCAGATCTGCAGAGGGTCCAGGTGACTGAAAAAGTCTAAGGAACCGAAGACTTAGGTCACAGGAAAGCTATGCTCATCGCTAGACAATTCTGCGTAGCAATAAGCTACACCGATTGCTAAAGTCTTTCTAGAATAATAAAGCTCTGCGTGTCACTCCAACCCTGTGGCCAGTTCTCATTCTACCAAGGAGCTTTAACATCAAGAGCCTCGCTGTCCCCATAGCATCGGGTGACACAGATGTCGGAAAGAAACTTTTATAGGCACTTATGTGGTGCTGGCTAATTTAAAGCACCTCCATATAAAAAAAATAAAAACAAAAAAACAAGAAACCAACAAACAACTCACCTGGCCTGCATGCAATTCACAACCAAATCCTCCACCCGAGCTCACACAGGAACAAAACAAACCCTTCTGCTTTCCCCACATCCAAAGCATCCAGTTTTCCCTGCAAGGCAAAACAAACAGCAACCAATCCACTCTATATCCTAACCAAGCTCATGACTGCAGGTGCTTCTGCAGCGCTAATGTGAAGAGTCTGTACCTGTGCAAGCGACGATACGGGTCTTACCACAAGTGCCAGGATTGCTGCAGCGCAGAGGGAGAACCTTGCAGCTCCTTCTCCTAGAGCGCAGGGGGGTAGGGAATGAAATAAGGATTATTTTTTTAACAACAAAAATACAGTCAAATCACCACTGAAAATATGGAACAACATGCTAAAACCCCAGGTTTCACAGTGAACGAAAAAAAAACCCTAACTACAAAGCGTCCGTGTACTGTCTTTCCTTTTCCATCCCACGGATAATTCCCTCAATAAGCGACAAGCGCACGTGACAACTCGAGCGATCCGTGCGTTTACTGCGCATAAAGGCAAACAATACCTTTTCAGCTGCTGTATATATCCAGATAGCCAAATAAACTCCAATGGCGTAACTTGCAAAGAGCTACGTGATCTTAAACTTTACCTGTAGTGCCCTACTGGAGAACTGCAGAGCTGTGGACTCTCAGAGATACTGGGGCACAACTCTTGGCCTGCCTGGAATGTTCAGGGCTCTCTCGGATACCTGGGCAGAAGCAGAAAGCATTTTGGGTTTGCAGCAAGGCTGACTAGAGTTGCAAGTTTTCTGTTGCATACTCACACCTGGAAGCTAAACCAAAGAAGCTACACGTGCAGCTGAACGATTGCTCGGCGCAGCCTCACCAACAGAGCTCTCCTACTACACGCTTTGAGTCGTTACTACACCAAAGTCAACATTTCCAGTGCAACCTAGCCACAAACTCTGAATCAACCTAATTCTGGGGTCACACTGATGCAAGTCATTTCTCCCTAAGAAATCCCGAAAACGGAAGTAATAAACCACGTCGTCATCTCTGCTACATCAGGTATCAGACTCCTTCAGTTGAGCTGTAAGTGCATTTCAGAAGTAACAGAACAAACCCCAACAGAAAAGACAGAAACACAGCATGCTCCTTAAAAAGAAAATCTGAACACCTGACTCTTAACCGTGACCACGGGAAGATGCGACACGACCTTTCAAACATTCTGGACGTGGAGGTGGGACTAAACGGTGTTTGTGAATTAAGAACAGGCATGCTCGTTAAGACGGGCTGGTCAACTTTACCACCAAACCTCTACACCAGCATTTGCTAACACTGTTCAACTTTGGGTACGCAGAGCGGCATTCGGTTAACGTGACAGCATCTCCCAGTAACGGCCAGCATTAACCTAACAACTCCACCTCCCTCGCGCGTAAACGGAAGAAAACTCAAACCGCGCCCCCTTCTCCTTACGCGGGGTTAGAGTTTGTGACAGCAATTTGATGCCGTACTTTGGAAGAGCCCAAGGGCGCAGCCTAAGGAAACTGGAGCTTCCTGGGTCTCAGAGTAATTCTAGAGCTAAAGCGGTGATAGACATCAACTCTAGATCAGATAATACATGCCAACACTCATCACTGACCCAAGACGGCAAGCTCCTCCTGTCCTACCCAAGGGTTTCAAAACCAACACGCTTCCTTCCTAAAGCGGGACGCTACCTTATTTACTTGTAACGCCATTCATGCATTCCTTGAGATGAGGCTAGAGGTAGGTTACGCAGGCCATCAAGCCACTGTCTGGAAGCACCAGAGCCTTTTGGGTACTGTTTGTCACCACGGTTTGCGTGAGAAGGAAACTAAAACACAGAACAGACGGCGAGAAATTTAACCTACAATGGAGATAGCTACGGCCAACAAGTACAACTGAGACCAAGTCCTTTTTCTCAGGGGAAAAGCACGCACCAAATAAATAATTGCTGAACAGACCGGTACAGTTCACGTTAAACGGGAAAAAAAAAACAGCAGATTCGAGGAAGGCAGCATAGGAACTGACTACCACAATACTTCTTTTGTATAGTACTAAAGCGTAAAGCCACTACACGTACGTAAAAAGTGCATGTATTACGTAAACGTATGGTTCCTGTAATCATTACATCATTATTTAAATACATTTTCGTATACGCTAATGTCTATTTCTGTGTGTATAAATACCTGTAAAACCCAAACCTTTACTCTTCCTCTGGCCATACACACCTTCCACCTCAACGTACACCAAGAAGCATCGTAAAATCCACAAGTAATTATCTACAAAATTCCAGTAAAACCTGTAGCTAAGAAATACTTCAGGACGACTGCTACAAAATTCATCAGGAATGCAGACACCACCACCAGTTAAGGAACATTCAAAGCACAACGTTCCCAAATCTGACAACTCTTTTAGGACACGAATCCTAAAGTTTTGCCCCTTACGTTTTGGTTTTTTTGTTGTTTTGTTTTTTTGTTTTTTTTTTTTTTTTTATTAGGTGGTGAAATAGGTTTTTGCCGTTGGTATCCAACAGCACCCGGTTCCTAAGTCAGCAGTCATCAAGATCGTCAACTAAAGGTGGTTGTTTCGACAGCTACCCTGTTCCCGTTTACCAGGATGTGCTGAGGGTCGACAGGAGACGAGGATCGTGACCTGTGCCGGCACTTGCTCCACCACAACCGTGCTGACGTGATTTGACGAACGCCAGAATTTCGTCTGCCTTCAGTCGGTGCAGCCGTCCCACGAGAGCCACTGCTGTCCGCCCCCAGGTAACACTGCTCGTCCTCAAACACTCCGAGGGACTGCGCCCCGAAGCAGGGCATTACTTTAGTCCTTAATCAGAGAAGCGCAGCATCAAAGCAGAGCAATGGAAATGCCGTAGTTAACATTTACAAAGTTTGCAGCACGTCAAATGCTTCCCATCCCGCTAACAACCTCGGACGTACGAACCGCTCAGGAATACGACCTGCGTTGCGCGCGTGCGTGTATACGCCTGTGCTACTGCATTTCCCTCCTCCCCTCTATTTTCTGGTCTAGAAGCATCAAGCTCAATGTCAAATGAAGCACTGGCAAGTAGGAAGGTACCAGTTCCCTTCAGATCATCGGTTACTACCTTGGCACCCAAACCACCGCTCAAACCACCACGAGTCGCAAAAACAACAAGTCTAACATTTAACAAAACTTACTGTCAAGTGCCAAAGCTGTCACAATCGGAAGCTGCACTAGGAAGGGAATTCCCAGATGCACATACCTACAGATCTCTCTAGATCTGTATCTCATATTGCCATCTATGTTATCGTGAGGCAGTACTTCAGCCCGCGGGTTTTCAGCACAGCAACGACAGTCATAAGCAAGAGTGCCTCCAGTTACTTGGCGACGCTCTGACGTAAGCCGTTCCTGACGTTTTTCACCTCCTGCAACTGGAATCCAATTGTTGGGGGCTACGTCTGGTAACCTACGCCTCTAAAACCGACGCTGCTCGTTGCAGTGTTCATCAACCCCAGCAAGCACAGGGCAGCGCTGTGCCCGGATTCAGTACAGGCTCCTATCAAGGGAGCCACGTGGAAATACAGCTACAGCCTCCTTGCACGTAAAGGAGCCACGCCAAGTTCGCTTCCCAGGCCTCGGTGATTCTAGAGCTAAACTGGCCACCTTCAGATTTATGCTCAGACAATACATGCCAACACCCACCCCAGGCCCAGGGGAACTAACAAAGCAGCTCCCGTTGGTACGTCACGGGGGACCGCAGGGCAAGAGAGAAGGGGCTGGGGAGCACGCACCCGACCCCTAACTCCCCACACGGGACGCGGCGCTTGCTACCCTTCATAAGAGCACAGCTGTGCTGAAACAAGTCGACACTCACACAGTCACCTCTCCTTGTCCCAAACGAAGCTCGACAGGCCACGCGTTTCTCCAAAAGGAACGTGCTCGGGGCGGGGCATCAGGCTTTCTTCTCGCCTCCCGTCGCGGCGTCCCCTTCAAAAAGCACCAACAAAACGTCAGTGCAGGGGTGGCGGCGGCGGCTCGGGGGGCTTCCGTGCCCGGGGGCAATTCGGGCAGCTCCTCAGCACTAAGTGCCTCTCTGGACACAGACCTTTCTCCGTCCACCCTCACCGCGGGGCACGTTCCCGCCTCGCTTCCCGGCCTGGCCAAACCCTCCCCAGGGAAGGGGCCTGAAGGAAACCTCCCGACCTCCCAGGCTGAGGCGAGGCGAGGCGAGGCGAGGCGAGGCGAGGCGCCAGCTCGCCGCTGACCGCCCCCGCCAGCGGCAGACCGAGATCGATCCCGCCGAGGGGGCCTGACGCAGAGCCCGAGGCCTCCCCGGGGGCAGGCGGGCACCCAGGGCCGCTACAGCGGGGTCCTGCCGAGCACTGCCTCCTGCCCTGCCCCGTGGCACGACGCTCCAACGCCTTCATTAATAACCATTTCAAATTCTCTCAAAACCCTCACGCTACCTATTCTGACACCACTATTTGAAGAACGTTCCTCCTGTATTTGCAAGCTGAAACACAGTCCTCCAACTTGCTCCCACGTTTCCATTACTGAACAGACTCACAGAATCACGGAGGGTGGAAGGCTCTTCTTGAGATCATCTAGTCCGCCCCCACGTATGGAATTCTGCAGTATTTCGGGGGTAATTTTATTTTTAACAACGAGGGAACGTCTAATACGGTCAATAATTATTTCAGTTCTATTTCATGAGCTGAGATCAAATTAACTTTGAAGGATTACATCACGCTACCCACATACAAGGACTTGCGATCTACGACTGCTCTGCTTGGGTACCCTTTTCAGCCAAAAGGGCACAGAGGCCACTAAAGAGTCAAGTCTGCGATGAGACACAAATACTCATTTCCCGTACAACACAACTCCAGACCATAAGCAGCCAAGTGACAGCAGTTTTTTTGGTTGTTGTCAGGACAAAGTTACAATGAAACAACATCACTCCCTCCTTCATCAGTCACATGAAGATACAACAGGAGAATCCCATCAATACTACTTCCAAAACGGTCGCTTTAGTCACGCGATAGATTCGTAACAGTCACTTATCTGACTCCGTGGCTAACCTACTATTTTGCACTTGTGAAAACAGAACAGTCCTAACTACATCTTCTCCAATTCATCTCTATATTTCAGTCTCCTCCTGAACATCTCAGCTGGTTTTTACGGTTGGGTGGGGTTTGGGTTTTGTTACCAGACCTCCCCAAAACCCTATCACTGGACCAAAACAGCAAACGGAGGAATGTAACATCAAGTACAAGCCTGAGCAGACACGGCTACGAGAGCCCCGCTAACCACCCGCTGTCAGTCCAACACAAAGGACTCCCTCCACCTACGCTGGCAACCTTCCCACAAAGTACCAAGACGGACCTGTAGCCAGAGGGATAACTGATTTCACTACTAACCTGGAAGACGCGTGCATACAAACTGCAGAAAGGGACACAAGAGCAAGTATGCCTCTAGCAATGAAAGTCAGACGCATGGCTAGAAGTAGACTGCCTGCAAGGCAAACCAAGGGAGAGAGGTCCGCTTTTAAACTGACTGGCTAAGGGGAAGACCTTCTTCTGGCGTGAAAATTGGCCACCTGATTGGCTACGTCATGACTTTTTCAAAGCCAGCAGAAAAATTCTGGAGATGGGGAAACGCTTGAGGTCCAGCAGTGCCTCCTCTTCACCTCAAACTGAGAAGTGCTTTGCCAGCTTCCCAAGTAACAGGGACTTTCCAGACCTCTCTACGGTGGGAAGGAAAGCAGCCTGCCTAATTGGGATTACTTAATACCTCTCTGGGTTGGTTTGGGTTTGGCTCTTCCTCCCCAAATCAGAAACTCCCGAGTGTCTACCCGGCTTCTCAGATCTGCCCACCTATTTGTTCATTTACTTTAGCCGAGGGACAGGCGCTTGGCAAACAAGGGAGGTACGGCAACGGGCATCGCTGATGGATTTGTGACCAGCACGCCCCGGTGCAATACAGGGGACACCTGCACCGTGGCGCATCGGGAAGCGGGAACACCCTCGCCGTCAGCTAAAACGCTGGGACACCACCTCCGTGGCTCTTCCTCCTCCCGGGACTCAGCGAGGGACTCGTGGACTTTATTTGAAGTCGGGGTCTAGATTACGATTATTGTATCGTGCACTAATTATTAAGCATTTGACCAGATCTGCAGAGGGTCCAGGTGACTGAAAAAGTCTAAGGAACCGAAGACTTAGGTCACAGGAAAGCTATGCTCATCGCTAGACAATTCTGCGTAGCAATAAGCTACACCGATTGCTAAAGTCTTTCTAGAATAATAAAGCTCTGCGTGTCACTCCAACCCTGTGGCCAGTTCTCATTCTACCAAGGAGCTTTAACATCAAGAGCCTCGCTGTCCCCATAGCATCGGGTGACACAGATGTCGGAAAGAAACTTTTATAGGCACTTATGTGGTGCTGGCTAATTTAAAGCACCTCCATATAAAAAAAATAAAAACAAAAAAACAAGAAACCAACAAACAACTCACCTGGCCTGCATGCAATTCACAACCAAATCCTCCACCCGAGCTCACACAGGAACAAAACAAACCCTTCTGCTTTCCCCACATCCAAAGCATCCAGTTTTCCCTGCAAGGCAAAACAAACAGCAACCAATCCACTCTATATCCTAACCAAGCTCATGACTGCAGGTGCTTCTGCAGCGCTAATGTGAAGAGTCTGTACCTGTGCAAGCGACGATACGGGTCTTACCACAAGTGCCAGGATTGCTGCAGCGCAGAGGGAGAACCTTGCAGCTCCTTCTCCTAGAGCGCAGGGGGGTAGGGAATGAAATAAGGATTATTTTTTTAACAACAAAAATACAGTCAAATCACCACTGAAAATATGGAACAACATGCTAAAACCCCAGGTTTCACAGTGAACGAAAAAAAAACCCTAACTACAAAGCGTCCGTGTACTGTCTTTCCTTTTCCATCCCACGGATAATTCCCTCAATAAGCGACAAGCGCACGTGACAACTCGAGCGATCCGTGCGTTTACTGCGCATAAAGGCAAACAATACCTTTTCAGCTGCTGTATATATCCAGATAGCCAAATAAACTCCAATGGCGTAACTTGCAAAGAGCTACGTGATCTTAAACTTTACCTGTAGTGCCCTACTGGAGAACTGCAGAGCTGTGGACTCTCAGAGATACTGGGGCACAACTCTTGGCCTGCCTGGAATGTTCAGGGCTCTCTCGGATACCTGGGCAGAAGCAGAAAGCATTTTGGGTTTGCAGCAAGGCTGACTAGAGTTGCAAGTTTTCTGTTGCATACTCACACCTGGAAGCTAAACCAAAGAAGCTACACGTGCAGCTGAACGATTGCTCGGCGCAGCCTCACCAACAGAGCTCTCCTACTACACGCTTTGAGTCGTTACTACACCAAAGTCAACATTTCCAGTGGAACCTAGCCACAAACTCTGAATCAACCTAATTCTGGGGTCACACTGATGCAAGTCATTTCTCCCTAAGAAATCCCGAAAACGGAAGTAATAAACCACGTCGTCATCTCTGCTACATCAGGTATCAGACTCCTTCAGTTGAGCTGTAAGTGCATTTCAGAAGTAACAGAACAAACCCCAACAGAAAAGACAGAAACACAGCATGCTCCTTAAAAAGAAAATCTGAACACCTGACTCTTAACCGTGACCACGGGAAGATGCGACACGACCTTTCAAACATTCTGGACGTGGAGGTGGGACTAAACGGTGTTTGTGAATTAAGAACAGGCATGCTCGTTAAGACGGGCTGGTCAACTTTACCACCAAACCTCTACACCAGCATTTGCTAACACTGTTCAACTTTGGGTACGCAGAGCGGCATTCGGTTAACGTGACAGCATCTCCCAGTAACGGCCAGCATTAACCTAACAACTCCACCTCCCTCGCGCGTAAACGGAAGAAAACTCAAACCGCGCCCCCTTCTCCTTACGCGGGGTTAGAGTTTGTGACAGCAATTTGATGCCGTACTTTGGAAGAGCCCAAGGGCGCAGCCTAAGGAAACTGGAGCTTCCTGGGTCTCAGAGTAATTCTAGAGCTAAAGCGGTGATAGACATCAACTCTAGATCAGATAATACATGCCAACACTCATCACTGACCCAAGACGGCAAGCTCCTCCTGTCCTACCCAAGGGTTTCAAAACCAACACGCTTCCTTCCTAAAGCGGGACGCTACCTTATTTACTTGTAACGCCATTCATGCATTCCTTGAGATGAGGCTAGAGGTAGGTTACGCAGGCCATCAAGCCACTGTCTGGAAGCACCAGAGCCTTTTGGGTACTGTTTGTCACCACGGTTTGCGTGAGAAGGAAACTAAAACACAGAACAGACGGCGAGAAATTTAACCTACAATGGAGATAGCTACGGCCAACAAGTACAACTGAGACCAAGTCCTTTTTCTCAGGGGAAAAGCACGCACCAAATAAATAATTGCTGAACAGACCGGTACAGTTCACGTTAAACGGGAAAAAAAAACAGCAGATTCGAGGAAGGCAGCATAGGAACTGACTACCACAATACTTCTTTTGTATAGTACTAAAGCGTAAAGCCACTACACGTACGTAAAAAGTGCATGTATTACGTAAACGTATGGTTCCTGTAATCATTACATCATTATTTAAATACATTTTCGTATACGCTAATGTCTATTTCTGTGTGTATAAATACCTGTAAAACCCAAACCTTTACTCTTCCTCTGGCCATACACACCTTCCACCTCAACGTACACCAAGAAGCATCGTAAAATCCACAAGTAATTATCTACAAAATTCCAGTAAAACCTGTAGCTAAGAAATACTTCAGGACGACTGCTACAAAATTCATCAGGAATGCAGACACCACCACCAGTTAAGGAACATTCAAAGCACAACGTTCCCAAATCTGACAACTCTTTTAGGACACGAATCCTAAAGTTTTGCCCCTTACGTTTTGGTTTTTTTGTTGTTTTGTTTTTTTGTTTTTTTTTTTTTTTTTATTAGGTGGTGAAATAGGTTTTTGCCGTTGGTATCCAACAGCACCCGGTTCCTAAGTCAGCAGTCATCAAGATCGTCAACTAAAGGTGGTTGTTTCGACAGCTACCCTGTTCCCGTTTACCAGGATGTGCTGAGGGTCGACAGGAGACGAGGATCGTGACCTGTGCCGGCACTTGCTCCACCACAACCGTGCTGACGTGATTTGACGAACGCCAGAATTTCGTCTGCCTTCAGTCGGTGCAGCCGTCCCACGAGAGCCACTGCTGTCCGCCCCCAGGTAACACTGCTCGTCCTCAAACACTCCGAGGGACTGCGCCCCGAAGCAGGGCATTACTTTAGTCCTTAATCAGAGAAGCGCAGCATCAAAGCAGAGCAATGGAAATGCCGTAGTTAACATTTACAAAGTTTGCAGCACGTCAAATGCTTCCCATCCCGCTAACAACCTCGGACGTACGAACCGCTCAGGAATACGACCTGCGTTGCGCGCGTGCGTGTATACGCCTGTGCTACTGCATTTCCCTCCTCCCCTCTATTTTCTGGTCTAGAAGCATCAAGCTCAATGTCAAATGAAGCACTGGCAAGTAGGAAGGTACCAGTTCCCTTCAGATCATCGGTTACTACCTTGGCACCCAAACCACCGCTCAAACCACCACGAGTCGCAAAAACAACAAGTCTAACATTTAACAAAACTTACTGTCAAGTGCCAAAGCTGTCACAATCGGAAGCTGCACTAGGAAGGGAATTCCCAGATGCACATACCTACAGATCTCTCTAGATCTGTATCTCATATTGCCATCTATGTTATCGTGAGGCAGTACTTCAGCCCGCGGGTTTTCAGCACAGCAACGACAGTCATAAGCAAGAGTGCCTCCAGTTACTTGGCGACGCTCTGACGTAAGCCGTTCCTGACGTTTTTCACCTCCTGCAACTGGAATCCAATTGTTGGGGGCTACGTCTGGTAACCTACGCCTCTAAAACCGACGCTGCTCGTTGCAGTGTTCATCAACCCCAGCAAGCACAGGGCAGCGCTGTGCCCGGATTCAGTACAGGCTCCTATCAAGGGAGCCACGTGGAAATACAGCTACAGCCTCCTTGCACGTAAAGGAGCCACGCCAAGTTCGCTTCCCAGGCCTCGGTGATTCTAGAGCTAAACTGGCCACCTTCAGATTTATGCTCAGACAATACATGCCAACACCCACCCCAGGCCCAGGGGAACTAACAAAGCAGCTCCCGTTGGTACGTCACGGGGGACCGCAGGGCAAGAGAGAAGGGGCTGGGGAGCACGCACCCGACCCCTAACTCCCCACACGGGACGCGGCGCTTGCTACCCTTCATAAGAGCACAGCTGTGCTGAAACAAGTCGACACTCACACAGTCACCTCTCCTTGTCCCAAACGAAGCTCGACAGGCCACGCGTTTCTCCAAAAGGAACGTGCTCGGGGCGGGGCATCAGGCTTTCTTCTCGCCTCCCGTCGCGGCGTCCCCTTCAAAAAGCACCAACAAAACGTCAGTGCAGGGGTGGCGGCGGCGGCTCGGGGGGCTTCCGTGCCCGGGGGCAATTCGGGCAGCTCCTCAGCACTAAGTGCCTCTCTGGACACAGACCTTTCTCCGTCCACCCTCACCGCGGGGCACGTTCCCGCCTCGCTTCCCGGCCTGGCCAAACCCTCCCCAGGGAAGGGGCCTGAAGGAAACCTCCCGACCTCCCAGGCTGAGGCGAGGCGAGGCGAGGCGAGGCGAGGCGAGGCGCCAGCTCGCCGCTGACCGCCCCCGCCAGCGGCAGACCGAGATCGATCCCGCCGAGGGGGCCTGACGCAGAGCCCGAGGCCTCCCCGGGGGCAGGCGGGCACCCAGGGCCGCTACAGCGGGGTCCTGCCGAGCACTGCCTCCTGCCCTGCCCCGTGGCACGACGCTCCAACGCCTTCATTAATAACCATTTCAAATTCTCTCAAAACCCTCACGCTACCTATTCTGACACCACTATTTGAAGAACGTTCCTCCTGTATTTGCAAGCTGAAACACAGTCCTCCAACTTGCTCCCACGTTTCCATTACTGAACAGACTCACAGAATCACGGAGGGTGGAAGGCTCTTCTTGAGATCATCTAGTCCGCCCCCACGTATGGAATTCTGCAGTATTTCGGGGGTAATTTTATTTTTAACAACGAGGGAACGTCTAATACGGTCAATAATTATTTCAGTTCTATTTCATGAGCTGAGATCAAATTAACTTTGAAGGATTACATCACGCTACCCACATACAAGGACTTGCGATCTACGACTGCTCTGCTTGGGTACCCTTTTCAGCCAAAAGGGCACAGAGGCCACTAAAGAGTCAAGTCTGCGATGAGACACAAATACTCATTTCCCGTACAACACAACTCCAGACCATAAGCAGCCAAGTGACAGCAGTTTTTTTGGTTGTTGTCAGGACAAAGTTACAATGAAACAACATCACTCCCTCCTTCATCAGTCACATGAAGATACAACAGGAGAATCCCATCAATACTACTTCCAAAACGGTCGCTTTAGTCACGCGATAGATTCGTAACAGTCACTTATCTGACTCCGTGGCTAACCTACTATTTTGCACTTGTGAAAACAGAACAGTCCTAACTACATCTTCTCCAATTCATCTCTATATTTCAGTCTCCTCCTGAACATCTCAGCTGGTTTTTACGGTTGGGTGGGGTTTGGGTTTTGTTACCAGACCTCCCCAAAACCCTATCACTGGACCAAAACAGCAAACGGAGGAATGTAACATCAAGTACAAGCCTGAGCAGACACGGCTACGAGAGCCCCGCTAACCACCCGCTGTCAGTCCAACACAAAGGACTCCCTCCACCTACGCTGGCAACCTTCCCACAAAGTACCAAGACGGACCTGTAGCCAGAGGGATAACTGATTTCACTACTAACCTGGAAGACGCGTGCATACAAACTGCAGAAAGGGACACAAGAGCAAGTATGCCTCTAGCAATGAAAGTCAGACGCATGGCTAGAAGTAGACTGCCTGCAAGGCAAACCAAGGGAGAGAGGTCCGCTTTTAAACTGACTGGCTAAGGGGAAGACCTTCTTCTGGCGTGAAAATTGGCCACCTGATTGGCTACGTCATGACTTTTTCAAAGCCAGCAGAAAAATTCTGGAGATGGGGAAACGCTTGAGGTCCAGCAGTGCCTCCTCTTCACCTCAAACTGAGAAGTGCTTTGCCAGCTTCCCAAGTAACAGGGACTTTCCAGACCTCTCTACGGTGGGAAGGAAAGCAGCCTGCCTAATTGGGATTACTTAATACCTCTCTGGGTTGGTTTGGGTTTGGCTCTTCCTCCCCAAATCAGAAACTCCCGAGTGTCTACCCGGCTTCTCAGATCTGCCCACCTATTTGTTCATTTACTTTAGCCGAGGGACAGGCGCTTGGCAAACAAGGGAGGTACGGCAACGGGCATCGCTGATGGATTTGTGACCAGCACGCCCCGGTGCAATACAGGGGACACCTGCACCGTGGCGCATCGGGAAGCGGGAACACCCTCGCCGTCAGCTAAAACGCTGGGACACCACCTCCGTGGCTCTTCCTCCTCCCGGGACTCAGCGAGGGACTCGTGGACTTTATTTGAAGTCGGGGTCTAGATTACGATTATTGTATCGTGCACTAATTATTAAGCATTTGACCAGATCTGCAGAGGGTCCAGGTGACTGAAAAAGTCTAAGGAACCGAAGACTTAGGTCACAGGAAAGCTATGCTCATCGCTAGACAATTCTGCGTAGCAATAAGCTACACCGATTGCTAAAGTCTTTCTAGAATAATAAAGCTCTGCGTGTCACTCCAACCCTGTGGCCAGTTCTCATTCTACCAAGGAGCTTTAACATCAAGAGCCTCGCTGTCCCCATAGCATCGGGTGACACAGATGTCGGAAAGAAACTTTTATAGGCACTTATGTGGTGCTGGCTAATTTAAAGCACCTCCATATAAAAAAAATAAAAACAAAAAAACAAGAAACCAACAAACAACTCACCTGGCCTGCATGCAATTCACAACCAAATCCTCCACCCGAGCTCACACAGGAACAAAACAAACCCTTCTGCTTTCCCCACATCCAAAGCATCCAGTTTTCCCTGCAAGGCAAAACAAACAGCAACCAATCCACTCTATATCCTAACCAAGCTCATGACTGCAGGTGCTTCTGCAGCGCTAATGTGAAGAGTCTGTACCTGTGCAAGCGACGATACGGGTCTTACCACAAGTGCCAGGATTGCTGCAGCGCAGAGGGAGAACCTTGCAGCTCCTTCTCCTAGAGCGCAGGGGGGTAGGGAATGAAATAAGGATTATTTTTTTAACAACAAAAATACAGTCAAATCACCACTGAAAATATGGAACGACATGCTAAAACCCCAGGTTTCACAGTGAACGAAAAAAAAACCCTAACTACAAAGCGTCCGTGTACTGTCTTTCCTTTTCCATCCCACGGATAATTCCCTCAATAAGCGACAAGCGCACGTGACAACTCGAGCGATCCGTGCGTTTACTGCGCATAAAGGCAAACAATACCTTTTCAGCTGCTGTATATATCCAGATAGCCAAATAAACTCCAATGGCGTAACTTGCAAAGAGCTACGTGATCTTAAACTTTACCTGTAGTGCCCTACTGGAGAACTGCAGAGCTGTGGACTCTCAGAGATACTGGGGCACAACTCTTGGCCTGCCTGGAATGTTCAGGGCTCTCTCGGATACCTGGGCAGAAGCAGAAAGCATTTTGGGTTTGCAGCAAGGCTGACTAGAGTTGCAAGTTTTCTGTTGCATACTCACACCTGGAGGCTAAACCAAAGAAGCTACACGTGCAGCTGAACGATTGCTCGGCGCAGCCTCACCAGAGAGCCTCCTACTACACGCTTTGAGTTGTTACTACACCAAAGTCAACATTTCCAGTGGAACCTAGCCACAAACTCTGAATCAACCTAATTCTGGGGTCACACTGATGCAAGTCATTTCTCCCTAACAAATCCCAAAAACGGAAGCAGCAAACCACGCCGTCATCTCTGCTACATCAGGTATCAGACTCCTTCAGTTGAGCTGTAAGTGCATTTCAGAAGTAACAGAACAAACCCCAACAGAAAAGACAGAAACACAGCATGCTCCTTAAAAAGAAAATCTGAACACCTGACTCTTAACCGTGACCACGGGAAGATGCGACACGACCTTTCAAACATTCTGGACGTGGAGGTGGGACTAAACGGTGTTTGTGAATTAAGAACAGGCATGCTCGTTAAGACGGGCTGGTCAAACTCTACCACCAAACCTCTACACCAGCATTTGCTAACACTGTTCAACTTTGGGTACGCAGAGCGGCATTCGGTTAACGTGACAGCATCTCCCAGTAACGGCCAGCATTAACCTAACAACTCCACCTCCCTCGCGCGTAAACGGAAAGAAAACTTGAAACCGCGCCCCCTTCTCCTTACGCGGGGTTAGAGTTTGTGACAGCAATTTGATGCCGTACTTTGGAAGAACCCAAGGGCGCAGCCTAAGGAAACTGGAGCTTCCTGGGTCTCAGAGTAATTCTAGAGCTAAAGCGGTGATAGACATCAACTCTAGATCAGATAATACATGCCAACACTCATCACTGACCCAAGACGGCAAGCTCCTCCTGTCCTACCCAAGGGTTTCAAAACCAACACGCTTCCTTCCTAAAGCGGGACGCTACCTTATTTACTTGTAACGCCATTCATGCATTCCTTGAGATGAGGCTAGAGGTAGGTTACGCAGGCCATCAAGCCACTGTCTGGAAGCACCAGAGCCTTTTGGGTACTGTTTGTCACCACGGTTTGCGTGAGAAAGGAAACTAAAACACAGAACAGACGGCGAGAAATTTAACCTACAATGGAGATAGCTACGGCCAACAAGTACAACTGAGACCAAGTCCTTTTTCTCAGGGGAAAAGCACGCACCAAATAAATAATTGCTGAACAGACCGGTACAGTTCACGTTAAACGGGAAAAAAAAACAGCAGATTCGAGGAAGGCAGCATAGGAACTGACTACCACAATACTTCTTTTGTATAGTACTAAAGCGTAAAGCCACTACACGTACGTAAAGAGTGCATGTATTACGTAAACGTATGGTTCCTGTAATCATTACATCATTATTTAAATACATTTTCGTATACGCTAATGTCTATTTCTGTGTGTATAAATACCTGTAAAACCCAAACCTTTACTCTTCCTCTGGCCATACACACCTTCCACCTCAACGTACACCAAGAAGCATCGTAAAATCCACAAGTAATTATCTACAAAATTCCAGTAAAACCTGTAGCTAAGAAATACTTCAGGACGACTGCTACAAAATTCATCAGGAATGCAGACACCACCACCAGTTAAGGAACATTCAAAGCACAACGTTCCCAAATCTGACAACTCTTTTAGGACACGAATCCTAAAGTTTTGCCCCTTACGTTTTGGTTTTTTTGTTGTTTTGTTTTTTTGTTTTTTTTTTTTTTTTATTAGGTGGTGAAATAGGTTTTTGCCGTTGGTATCCAACAGCACCCGGTTCCTAAGTCAGCAGTCATCAAGATCGTCAACTAAAGGTGGTTGTTTCGACAGCTACCCTGTTCCCGTTTACCAGGATGTGCTGAGGGTCGACAGGAGACGAGGATCGTGACCTGTGCCGGCACTTGCTCCACCAC
The DNA here is from genome assembly GCA_037953605.1 of Necrosyrtes monachus. Taxonomy (NCBI): domain Eukaryota; kingdom Metazoa; phylum Chordata; class Aves; order Accipitriformes; family Accipitridae; genus Necrosyrtes; species Necrosyrtes monachus. The sequence continues at coordinate 800 of JAZGTQ010000492.1, read as the reverse complement.
AACCGTGCTGACGTGATTTGACGAACGCCAGAATTTCGTCTGCCTTCAGTCGGTGCAGCCGTCCCACGAGAGCCACTGCTGTCCGCCCCCAGGTAACACTGCTCGTCCTCAAACACTCCGAGGGACTGCGCCCCGAAGCAGGGCATTACTTTAGTCCTTAATCAGAGAAGCGCAGCATCAAAGCAGAGCAATGGAAATGCCGTAGTTAACATTTACAAAGTTTGCAGCACGTCAAATGCTTCCCATCCCGCTAACAACCTCGGACGTACGAACCGCTCAGGAATACGACCTGCGTTGCGCGCGTGCGTGTATACGCCTGTGCTACTGCATTTCCCTCCTCCCCTCTATTTTCTGGTCTAGAAGCATCAAGCTCAATGTCAAATGAAGCACTGGCAAGTAGGAAGGTACCAGTTCCCTTCAGATCATCGGTTACTACCTTGGCACCCAAACCACCGCTCAAACCACCACGAGTCGCAAAAACAACAAGTCTAACATTTAACAAAACTTACTGTCAAGTGCCAAAGCTGTCACAATCGGAAGCTGCACTAGGAAGGGAATTCCCAGATGCACATACCTACAGATCTCTCTAGATCTGTATCTCATATTGCCATCTATGTTATCGTGAGGCAGTACTTCAGCCCGCGGGTTTTCAGCACAGCAACGACAGTCATAAGCAAGAGTGCCTCCAGTTACTTGGCGACGCTCTGACGTAAGCCGTTCCTGACGTTTTTCACCTCCTGCAACTGGAATCCAATTGTTGGGGGCTACGTCTGGTAACCTACGCCTCTAAAACCGACGCT